>WEZZ01007428.1:120114-136380 GCA_013400585.1 Chloropsis cyanopogon | reverse complement strand
TTTTTTTTTTTTTTAAACTAGTCATTAGAGAAAGAGATTCTGTTTGTTAAAGGAATCCAAGCTTGTGCCCTCAAGAGATGTTGACTGCCAGGACTGGAAGCTCCTTTTGGAGCTCATCTAAATGATCTAAGCAGATATAAATTGCCCTGCTTATAATGTGCAATTTTCACTTTCTTACAGAAAAGGGGTATTTTTTTTCCCCTCACCAATATTGTACCACTTCCTCCTTCAGGACAGAGTTCTTCTGTTCTGCTGGCAGTCTTGGGATTTTCTTAGGTGGATTTCTACATTTACCATTGGAAGCTTTTGCAGCAAAACTCCCTATAAAAGAAATGGAATGTCAAGTTAGTTCTTTGAAAACAGCCAAATTATTTGGGAACACACTCTGCACTTGGCCTGAACTGTGAAATAATGAATGTAGTGCATTCTATGGACAGGGTAGACTGAGGTCTTGAATTGCCACAGCTTGTCTTGTTGAATCAATATTGCACAGGAGTAAAATACCAAACCTTTTAGAAGTGTAGTAATATTCTTCTATAAAATAAGAGGTTTTTCTGATGATCTACTGCTCCCAGCCAGCTCAGTTACCCCTAGGAGATTACCTGAATTGCAGGTTAATTGTGCTTTGGCAGCCCTGAGTCTCTGATGGTGGCTGTTAGCTCAGACACATCAGCTATCCTGCAGTGTGCTCACAATCCAGAATGCNTGCAGTTTCGTCCTCTGATGTATTTCAGAGGTGCCAGCAGTGTAGGAAATGGATTTGTAAAGAATTCTTAAAACCTGATAGAAAGTTGATAGGCTGAAAAGCATTTATAAAGTATTGTAACCAAGAAATAACTTAGTTTTTGATAGAATGGTCTTGAGTTTTGTATCTCTTGTGTTTTACAATTTATTGAGATCAATAATATAATAATATTTTTTAAACACTTTTTAGTTATTTCATCTTTATAAAAACTAACAAGATGGTGCTTCCCTTGTGAGGAAGCAATAACTCGACAGAGTTAACCCTAAAAAAGCCAACACACCAGAAAAAGCAGGTTTGGTCAGCTGTACCCAGTGAGTTGTGCTGAACTGAGATACCACCAGGTGGGACTGTCTATGCTATGAAATCAGCATTTGTTCTTCCAGTGAGCTACAGATAGTTCATGGGGGTTTTTTTTGTTTTGTTTTCAGCCTGTCCAAGCTGCAGTTGAAGACTGGAGATTTAGACCCGCGCTTGTTTTCCCGCCTGAGGCACCTGCAGAAACTTGATCTCTCTGATAATTTACTGGACAAATTTCCCAACAGCCTAACCCTCCCTGATCTGCGTGTCCTGAACTGCAACAATAACAAGCTGGAAGATGTAACAGCTCTGAAACAGTTCCCTCTGCTCGAGGAGCTGACCTACGAGAACAATGTGTACTTGACAGTGAGTTACCCCCTCCTTACATTAAACAGAGAGGCAAACAAGCAGCAGTTGTGCAAAGTTCTTCTGTATTGTTCTTGGGCAGCAGTGCTAGGGTGTTTGAGAAAGCAGCCAGCCTTTGTGTGGCATTTAACCACTTTGTGCCACTGTTTCTCAATCTGCAGGAGTGACTTGCTCAAAAGCACTCAGATACTAAAATCTGTGTCTTGAACTCCTGATTGTCTAGGCCAAAGTCCTGTCTTAGGTGGCTTATCAGGCACAGTACCTTATGCTCATGCTAGTGTGAAATAGATTAGTGACTGTGGAGAGATGTCTTTATAGAAACACAGACTCACAGACTGGTTTGGATTGGAAAGGACCTTAATGGTCATCTTGTTCCACCCCCTGCCTAGGGCAGGGACACTTTCCATTAGACCAGGTTGCTCAGAACCCTGTCCAACCTGGTCTTAAACCCTCCCAGGGATGGGGCAGCCACAGCTTCTCTGAGCAACCTGTGCCAGTGCATCACCACCCCCACAGTAAAGAGTTTTTTCCTAATATCTAATGCTAGTTTTATTTCCTAATGTCTGTGTTAGTTTTAGTGCCCTCTGTGCTCTAGAAAAACACAGTGAGTCCTCAGATGAGGGTTTAAACTTGGTAATTAGTCTGGTTTAGGTTTTGACTTCTCCCAAGAGGATCTGCTGACTGTACAAGTCAAACATCCAAAACTGATTTTACTTGTGCTGTAAACTGGCATCAGCCTCTCCCCACCCCCACATGCTTATTTGCTGATGCACACTGGCAGTATGTGTGTGAACTATCTGACTTAAAATGCATCTGACCCAAGGAATTCCTGCTGGAATTCCTTTACTGGAGGCAGGACAGGCCTTCCCCTGGGTTAGAGTTCAGGGATATGAACAGAGCTCCAGCCTTGCACTCAGGCCCAGCAGATGAGCAGCTACACAGCCCCCAGCTTGTGCTGGATGTTAGCACTGCCTGAGGGCTGAGCAGCTCTGTCTGCAGTGTAAAATTCCAACTCATAGAGAACATTAATTCACACCTAAAATGTGAATTTCAAGTTGAAAATCCTGAGGAGATTTTATGAAATGGCTTTTCCTTACTAAATATATCATTCTCATGTGGGCTGTATTTTAATCAAGGACTAAATTAAAGTGAGTACCACTTGTATAAATTTTGTAACTCCAATGTTTTCTCTTCCCAGCTCAATGATGACTATAAAGTAATGTTTCTTTTGCAAAATCTTCGTCTGCTCAATGGCAAGGACATAACCAAACTGGCCAACCACGTGAGGCGTGTCAACAGCCGTAAGCTCACCAGCAAGGTGAGATGTGGGATATCTCCTTAACCTCTAAACACCTCAGAAATAATTAAACCCTGTGCTCAGTGTAGCGACAGAGCTGCAAACAAGCTTCTAGTGGTTTGCAATACCTGTGGTATGAGCTGAGCCCAGCCTGCAGAATGGGCCACCCAGGAAATGTCTTACTGCTGCTTTCTCTGGTCACTGCTGGCATCTGCTCTACCTGTTCTGTGCAGGCAATTTGCCTTTGCTTTAAGTGACAGGAGCAGGGCCAGCCAGGTCTGTGTCTGATCCTGTGGTTTTTCAGGTCACTCTGATCATCATTCAGGAATGGGAGAAGCCTGGTGCTGCCAGAACAGCTGCAAACACCTCCCCATCTAATTTAAGTTACTGTCCAGGCCCCAGGAATGGGGAGCACAAAACCAAGCTCAGGATAATCTTGCTTTTTCCAGCATACACCAGGAACAAGGATTTGTTCTTTCTTCTTCAGTGTGAATGTTTAGAACTCTATTTTCACTAATTTGTCTAAACAATTTAGCTCCTGCCAGATTGTCCCCACAAGGCATTGTTGTGATCTTGAGCAAAATTATTATTCAATTATGAAAAAAGTTTGGTTGGCTGGTTGTTTTTATGTATTACAGCTTTTACCATTCATATTCTAGTTAATTGATCTTCTTAATTCCTTCTGTGTAACACTGGGGGAAAACTCAGGTACTGCAAGCTGGGATGAGTTGTGCTGAGTGTTGTCTGTGTAAAACCTGTGAACTTCAGAGGGTCTCTGTGAGGGCTGCTCAGCCTCTTGTCCCAGACAACTGATCATGGTTGGCTGTTTAATGAGACACAAAACTCTCTCCTGTGCTGTTCTTTTTCTGAGCAATGGGCCCTGATGTTATTTGTACCTGCCTGCCCAGTTCTTAGCCCTGTGTCTCAATGTAAAAATGTCTGTTGGGTCCAAATGCTGATGGATGTGTTACTGCCCCCCAGAAACTCTGATGGGAAACTGTGCTGGCAGGTGAGCATCCTGTAGGTCAGCAGCCTTTTGGAGTCCAGCTGTCTCTCTAAATGGGTCCATACTCACAATGTCTACTTAGTCACACTCACTCCAGCTTGGTACAGAGGAATTGACTTTCTCCTCAGCTGGAGTGGTCATTTGAACATGACTAAATAAATTGAAGCGGTGCCATCACGTAGGGTGCAGCACTCTTAAATGCTTTCACAATTTCTCTTGTGCTTTTCTGTTGAATAAACTCACTCTTTCTGCCTAGGTTACTGCTCACTGGGAAAAATTCTTCCGTGACCAACTCCCTGAGAAATACACAGCTGAGCAGGTGAAGGCCATCAGGAAGAAGTTCCTGAAGTCAGTACAGACCAACGTGGTGTATGGGCCCAGCTCACTCAGCGAGTTCACCCGCTGGCGGGTAGGTCACGCCCCGCTCACCCCCTGTTCCCCAGGCAAGGAGCTTGCTCCTGGCTCTGCATGGGCTGGATTAAAACACTCCATGGGTTTGGGTGCTCTTGCTGACAAGTGGTATCACTTTTCTCTTTCTTCACTGCTTTGTTAAGCAGTTGCAGAAGCATCAGGACTAAACGTGCACCAAGTTGAAATGGCTGTCATTAAACATTGTTTTTTAATTCATAAGCAATAATGATACTTGTACTAATTAATCAGACTGCAGTATCCTTAATACTTAATTATTTGCAAATTAGTTTAATGGTAACCTTTATTCTTAATGAAAGAGTAAAGATAATGACAGAAGTGTATTTGCTCCCAGTGGGGAAAGAAACCAATTAGTTTGTAACATTTGTTTTATTTGTATGTCCATACACACAATTGAGACGTCCATCTCTCCTTTGTCTTGTTTTATTGCTGTGCTGTTGTTTCCACAGCTGTGTACTCTGAATGCCCATGACAAAGTGAAGGCCTTGGGTCATGTAATGTCAGCTGGGGACTGCTCCACCACTTGTGAAATTCACACAGAATAGTGGGAGCAGATATTAAAAACTCAGCAAAGCAGCTCTTAGTGCCATGACACGTCAGAGCTTGACATGCTGTGGCTTTTTTGTCTTCTTTTTTTCTTTTTTAACATATCCACATATTTGTTTCTCAGGTGAAAATGATTGCAGAAGAGTTCCTGGCATGCTCACTAGGTGTGGAGTTAAACTCTGACACTGAACCAGAGGAAAAGACGGATGAGAATGAAGAAGAAAGCACAGAAAGCCCCAGGGAAGCTGCAGAAGACGTGGCTCAGGTAGGTGATTTTTCCAGTTACATTAGCAATGTTCTTTCTGTTTCCTGGGAATTCTGCAGCTCTTGTCAGTTCACATTTATGACCTTTTGTAACCACAGGGGCAGTCTCAGGCTCCAGCCTGTATCCAGCTGCTCAGGGTTCTTCTTTACAGCCAGATTGAAGCTTTCCCAGAAATGTGAAGGTCGAGTTGCTCCCTCAGAGAGCTTTCATTCTCATAGGGGACCAAAAACATTCCATGAGTGCAGTCCTACTCACTCCACCTCTCCTCTAGGAAGGGATATTTTAATTAGAGATCTGGGAGAATGCCTGGACAGACTCTGCTGGTGTTTGCCTGCTTGGAAATGGCTGCAGAGTGAACCCCTGTGGTCCATAGGCCAGATTTGGTTTTCCACATCATGTGTAAATTGCAAATAACTGAGTCAGGGGAAGGGAGCTGAAAAGGAGGCTGGCTGTGTGGTTTTCATTAGCTTCTGCCTCTAGGAACCCTGCAGCTCTGGGCTGTCTGATTCCTGGAACCAGTCTGAAACCGTGGGAGGATACTTGCATTTGAATAATTAATAACTTTGACTTAAAAATTATCTGCACATCTCGGGGAAGCTAAAAACCTTCTGCAGCACCTGACAATGTAACAACATGCCTTATAGGTCACAGTAACACCCAGCAAGAGGAAAAGAAATCATTCAAAATCAAGCCCTGGAAACAAGAGGTCCAAGACCCAGGCAAACACTGAGGAGGAGACTGCAGTTAATCCCAGAAAATCCAGTCATGTGGAGGATGACCCAGCTCCTGATAAACCAAGAACATCAAACCAACCAGACAAGGAGGCAACCCCTGAGCAAGGAGCTGAAGGGACACAGAAGAATGGGGAGCAGTTTCCCAAGGGGCAAAGCAACAGAAGATCCAGCCAGATGACAGGGGAACAGAAAAGCCAGGAGCAGGACAACAGTGTGGTTACCTTGACCCCTGTGAAGAATTCCAAGCGCAAGGTACGTCCAGCAGCCCCCTTGGGACTGGCCTGGGGCCTCTTGGTTTGTAGTGGGAGGAGCTGCCTTCAGGTTTCTTCAGAGCTCTGCACAGCTTGGAGCTCATAGTTGGCCAAATATATTGTGAGTTTTGGTTTGGTTTTTTTTTTTCTGTCATTGTTTTAAATCTCTCAGAGGCATCAAGGGAGAGAAGGAACCCCCCAGGAGACCCCAGTGGATCCCCTCTGGGGGATGGATGGACCAGCGCTCCGAGGTGGTGCACTGAAAGCCTGTGCTTAGAAATGGGACTGGCAAGCCTTGCTCTCAGCTCAGTGGCTGCATGGGGAAAGGTGTTTCCCCCTCAGCTCAGGCCAGTGGGGATCTAAAGGGTTTTCCACGTTTCTCTGCTGTAGGAAATGGGGTTCTCTGCTGGGGTCTGCTGGGCACATCTTTGCTAAACAGTTCCCTGCTGCTTTAGGAGTCTTGAGCATTGTGGCACCTCAGTCTCTCTCCTGTTCTACATAGCACAGAAGGGCTGAAAAATACTTGAGTTTAACTCAGATTGCTGTGTTCAGTAGAGGGTTCTGTCAAGGCAATCACAGGCAAACCGTGTCAGGGGAATGAATTTTCTAAATGTGGATGGTTTATTGTAGGAGGATGTCAGTGCAGAGCCATTGCATTTTCTTCAGTGTCACAGTAAAGGCAACAGCCGCGAGGATTTTAAAACGCAGCTCTGGTCCTGTGTCTTCGAGCCAGTGCTAGACTCTGGAGCCAGGAAAGGTGAGCTCTCAAAGAGGTTTGCAGGATTCCCAGAACCACCTGGCTCTGGAATCCCAGCGGACTCCGTGCCTTAGACCCCTGCTCCTTCAAGCCGTAGTCTCCGTTGTCAGGAAGAGACTTGCTTACGTATTTCTCCTTTGACTTTGGAAACAGGAGACTGGGAGAGCACCAGGCAGTGATAAGCTGCAGTCTTCATGTGTTATCCCTGAACCTGGGAACTTCTCACCCATTATTTTCCTCTTTCAGATCCCATTGTGAGCTCCTCCAGGACCGTGGCAACCTGTGGAGGGGAATCTGTCTGTCTGATAGATTGTGAGACAGGGACGGTGCTGAAAAAGTATAAAGTGGCCACAGAGGTGGGTTGCAAGTGGGAAGGGTAAGCACTGAATGGGAATACCACAACCTGTAATAATTACACACATGCATAATACATATTACAAAGAGGTCTGAAACTGTTAGTGTGGACAGATGTTAAGTTGAAGATAGATAATAAACATTGCTTGCTTATCCTTTTAGCCTGGTTTGAGTTTATTTTTTTATTAGCTTAGGAGATTAGCCTGCCAGTCCTCACACAGGTGTGTCTGGCTGCTGAGCCTGCCTGACATCACAGAGGAATAAACATCCTCTTTCTGTTGTTTATGTTCTTCTGGGAGCTGTTTTGAGTTTTGGTGCTCCATCTGAAATAGTCGTGTCATTTCACCTGAGTAGCACTTGTGACAGTTGTCTTTCCTCTGAGCTAACAGCCACCACCCTGCTGGCTGCTCTCTGTCACCCCAGCCTTGTTCTCCTTGTGTTCCAGGAGTTCTTCAGCGTTGCATGGACAACCCTCACGATGGTGATCAGCGACAGCCGCAAGAAAGCTCACAACATCCTGGCAGCTGCAGGGAGGAGAGGGATTGTCAAACTGATCCACGTGGCAGCCGACTTCTGCTACGGGGAGATAAAGGCTCACAAAAAGCCCATTGCCACTGTCTGCTTCAGCCCAACCCAGGAGACACACCTCTTCAGTAAGTCTGCTGCAGAATCCCTGGTTTTAGTTTGGATGTGGAAAAGTCAGGGCGTCCTTAACAAGGGGAGTTGTCACCAGGGCAAACAGGGGCACAGGAACAAAAGGCACGGACAGGCATTAGGGAGAGAACATTGTTACTCTCCTGTGGCAGCAATCTCCAGCAGGAACAGCTTGTTTCAGGCAGAGCCTGCCTCTTTAGCTGAGGTGCAGCAGCTCCTGGTTCTCTCTTGGTGGCTCTCAGGGTGGCTGTCACGCACACATTAGCCACAAACAAGCCCAGTAGTGGATCTGTTCCACAGGGATGAGTAAGAAGAATGGCAGAGCAGGCAGCTGGGAGCCAGGCACTGGCAGGGCTCTCCCCCAGCACAGCAGCCTATTATGGGCTGTTGGGTTTCATTTTATCCAACAATGTGCTTAATTGACTTTGATTTTTTTAATGTGAGTTCTATGCCTCGTCAGAGATTTCTATTCAGGTCCTGATGTCAAGGAGAGCTTTGCCACACACAGTAGGGCCCACAGAGGCTGTGCCTCATGGACTGGTAATGAGCCATCATGTGACAAATTGCAACTGCATTGTCAGGCTGTACAGTGAGCTGGTACAGAGCCATTCAGGCCACACCTGCACTCCACAGCACATTGTTTCTCTTGCCTACAATTACCCACATCCTGGAGTGGTTAGAGTGCTACATGAACCATTAAAAGTGGATTTTTTTTTAGAATAGGGGATACTTTTCAAAAAGAAGCTCAGGAGTGCCAAAAGCAGAGGAAAGGATAAGGAAGTTAGTACCACAGTCATATAATGGTGTGGACAACAAGACTTGTTACATTCCATAGAAAAATTTGGAGTAATTAAGGGAGATCCTTTGCATCCTTTTTGGGGAGGGGACACCAACAAACTCTGAGGGCTGCCATCTTTGAGGGTCCAGATTACTCAGAGTAATCTGTTAGAACAGTTTCTGCTTCCAGTGTATCAGCTTGGTGATGTTTCTCACCCTTTGTCCGTGCCTGACTCTCCCAAAGGGAGCTGCTGTGGATGTGAACACAGTAAGCCATGGATATGTGCAATAAAGTGGCGTCTGCCTGAGGGTAGAGGTTGGAGCTCATATTTTAGATTCCACTAGAAGCCCTGACCAGAAACGAGCTCAGAGGGCCGCTAACTAAAGACCTTGTGAAGCCACAACTCAGTGATGGACACCAGGAAGCAAACTGCTTTATCTGCCCCGCTTAGAGCACAGGATAAGAGCACTAAGTACTGACTGTGCATGTGGGACAATGTCTGGGGAGTGCTGGGCCAGGAGCCTCAGGGACTGCTGCTGTGTTTAATGACTCTCTGGAGCCTTGGAGGGTGACTGTGACTCAGGCAGAATTGCCAGCTAGCAGGGGAAGAGCCAGATGAGCAGCGGTGTCACTACCTGCTTCTCTTCTGTGTCCCACAGCTGCATCCTATGACAAGCGAATTGCACTCTGGGATATTGGGATTCCAGACTGTGACTACAATTTCAAAGCAAGGTAAAGGTTCAAAAACCTGTGGCCAGTCCAAGAGCCTGCAACTATCACGTCACAGCACCACTTAACTGCTTGTTCTCTGCTTTTTTTTAGCCAGCTGCTGGTGCTGGAAACGGCCTCTATCCCCCTACGGATTGCCCTGGTCCCCACCTGCCCAGAGCAGTACCTGCTGGCAGGCTGTGAAGATGGCTGCTTTGCCTGGAACATAAAACTGGATAAGGGACAAAAAAGCAGGTGAGAAGAAACCACAAGCTGGGGGTGTGCATTTGCTTTCCATAACAAGAAGGGATAGTCCTAGCAAAGGCTTGGTTTCTAACTGAGGAGCTCTGAGCAAAAGCAGCACATCCTACCAAAGTTAAAACATCCTCCCCTTCCCAGAGTGGCCAGAAAATATAGGAGCATGATGCTCAAGGACAGTTCAGAGCTTGTATTAAAGCTGCAGGTGTTGCAGGTTCTTTGCAGGAAGGCTGGCAGGAGTGTAATCCAATACTCCAAAACTTAAGGGTGTGTCCTCTCCAGGTAGTGTAACAGTGTAAACTTTTGGATCGATTTCCAGTCTCACAGTGAGGCCTCCCCTGCTCCTGGTACGTGAGGTAACCCAGGAAACTGGGACCCTGTGGGAGCTCAGGAGAAAATGACGAGGAAGAGGCAAGTAAAGTCATGCCCTGCTGACAAATATCCTGATGCCTGCAAAAGAAATGGAGTGAAACAGCAATCTCTTGAGCAAACAGGCTTCTGCTGTACTAATAAACCCAGGTGACCAAAAGTGTAAATTCTACTGGGAGCTTGCCAGCCTGAGCTTGGCTCAGACTCACTAACACACAGATTTCCCTCTGGGCTCTGCAGCTGGGTGTCCTTTCACTGCTGGCTGCTCAGGGCTTGGCTGATTTCACCCTTCCCCCCTGCTCTAGGCCTTTTGAAGCCATATTCCAGTTTCCTGGTGAGGAAAGCTTGACAACATCTCACAGGGTGGATGGTTTGGCTTTTCTCAATGATGATGTCATTGGTGAGTATAAACACAACAGCACAATCCCAAAAACAGTGGGGCACTTCAGCATGACAAGCAGAGGGGCTGGAAGGGGTGTGACAGCCTCTTTAGCTCTGGGGGGGCTGCACAGGATGGAGCTGTCTCCCAGAGTCACTTGCCTTTGCCAAAAATGTGGCCTAGAGTGCAAACCCGTGCTTGGACAGGACCAGAAATCAGCTGGGCACATCCCTGAGAGCACACTTGGCACACGCAGTGCCAGTGTGGAAGGGAGGAGAGTCCCCTTCTGCTCAAGGGCTAGTGGCAAGAGTATTTTTTTTCAGGGGAACTGGGGGTTTCACATCATGGGCTGGCTCTTTCTGAACAGCTTACGCTTGTTCTGCAGCTCAGGAACATAAGCATAGCACTGAAAATCTCTCTGCAACCTCTAATTATCCTGAAGTAAGGTAAAGCAGGTGCAAACAGTTGCTGCTGGATCAGATCCCATGGCTTGAAATCCATATTCTGGATGGACCACCTCTGTCTCAATGCACTTTGCTCCCCAGCAGCTGCCACAGCCTCTCCCTTCCTTTCTTCCCTAGTTTCCAAGAGCTCCAAACCAGGCTGCATATACTTGTGGAGCTGGAGCAGGTCTTTTGATGCCAAGGGAAAGGGATGCCAACGGACAATGTCTGCAGTTATCCTGGCCGAGCTGGAGTGGTCCACAACAGACATGTCCTACCTGACACTCAGCACCTGCCCAGGTAGGAGCACTCAGTGCCTGCCCAATGCTTTGTCCAGCTGTCCTTGGATCTCCTTTGAGCCATGGGAGCAGCCTGGAGCTGGAGGCAGAGGCCTGGATTCCAGAGCCCAGCAGAGAGCTCTGCTCTCCCCTCTGCAGTGCAGCTCCAGCACTGCATGGCCTCAGCACAGCACCAGCTGGGTGGAAATAAATAATAAATAACAAATAATTACAGCTGCACCATCTGCCTGACAAGGGGGCACAGTTGAGGCTGGGGGGCCTTTCTTGCACAGGTTTTCAAAGCACAGAGCTCAGGGCTGGGCCCTGTGGAGCCACTGGGATGCTGAATGGGCAGGGAGGGATGTCACACACTGGGCAGCTGGGTTTGGAGACTGACAAGGAGCAAACAAACCTGATCCAGTCAGCACTTCCCAAAAATAGCCTGAAAAAGCCAGGAGATATCCCAAAGCATTTAGCACTAGCTTTTCTACACTAAAGATAGCTGGTTTATCCTCAAATGAATTCTTTCAGAGCAAGGTAGATTCATATTTTTGTGCCAGTAAGGGAATCTTGCTGAAATATGGCACCCTCCATTGGGATCCTGCAGTTCTCCTTTACAGCAGAACACACTCCCAGCTCCACACTCATTTCCCAGCTTTTTCCTCTGCTCTCACAGCAAAAGAGTACGTGTTCTGTGGGGATGAGAAGGGCAGCGTGTGGATGTACAACCTCTCCAGCTACACCTCGGCCTGGGGCTCCTCTCCGAAGGGCAAGCGCTCGGAGCGGAGGATCTCTCCCACACAGGTAGGTCCCAGGTGTCCCTGGGCCTCCCTTCCAGCCCAGGGCAGCTGATCCCAGTCTCCTGAGCAGGCCTGTCCCAGAACATGCCTTGTGTTCCACACCTGACCCTCACAAACAATGGGAGCCAATCTCCAGAGCGTGGCCAAGGCCATTCATGGGACAGGAAGGAGCTGCAAAGCAAATCTGTCAGCCCCTGCAGCCCTTCCTAAAAACGTGCTGGTTAAATGAGGAGCACAAGGTGGGCAGGCAGCACACCCCCAGGGAGGGGAGGGAAGCCAGGTGAACATTCCCTGGCAGGAAAGGGCTCACTGCCTCCCTATGCTCACTCACCCTTTGTCTGCCCAGTGTGCCCACTGGAGGCATTCTCTTTTGGGCAGCCACTGTTCCCTTGGCTGTCCCTCTGAAAGGACAACCACAAACACCCCAAAGGCTCTCACCCAGTGAGCTGAGGCTACAGAGCTATGAGGTGACCCAGTGTCCCATTATTTCTCCACTGAGAGGGTTACTCAGGTCAGGGAGGGCAGTCCCCATCCCTGGGGGTGGCACTCCGAGCCCTGCTCTGGGTGACAAGGTGCTGCTCGGTCACAGGCTGCACTCGATGCTCTGGGAGATCTTTCCCACCCTCAACAGTTCTGTGATCCCTCAGGTTTTTTTGGAAGTGCATTGCCAAGCCACCCATCAGGGCAACAAGGCTGGTGGGGGGCTGGGAACACAAGCCCTGTGAGGAACATTTGAAAGAACTGGGGTTGTTCAGCCTGGAGAAGAGGAGGCTCAGAGGTGACCTCATTGCTCTCTACAACTCCCTCAAGGGAGGCTGCAGACAGGTGGGGTTGGTCTCTTCCACCGGGCAGCACTGACAGAACAAGAGGACACAGTCTGAAGCTACATCAGGGAAGGTACAGGGTGGATATCAGGAGAAAATTTATCACCCAAAGAACAATAAAGCACTGGAATGCTGTGCCCAGGGAGGTGGCAGAATCACCATCTCTGATGTGTCTAAAAAAGGCTGGACATGGCACTTGGTGCTATAATCTAGTTGAGGTGTGAGGGCACAGGTTGGAGTCCATGATCTCAGAGGTCTCTTCCACCCTCATCACTCTGTGAGTCTGTGAGTCTGAGCNTTTTTTTGGAAGTGCATTGCCAAGCCACCCATCAGGGCAACAAGGCTGGTGGGGGGCTGGGAACACAAGCCCTGTGAGGAACATTTGAAAGAACTGGGGTTGTTCAGCCTGGAGAAGAGGAGGCTCAGAGGTGACCTCATTGCTCTCTACAACTCCCTGAAGGGAGGCTGCAGACAGGTGGGGTCGGTCTCTTCCACTGGGCAGCAGCTGGCAGAACAAGAGGACACAGTCTGAAGCTACATCAGGGAAGGTACAGGGTGGATATCAGGAGAAAATTTATCACCCAAAGAACAATAAAGCACTGGAATGCTGTGCCCAGGGAGGTGGCAGAATCACCATCTCTGATGTGTCTAAAAAAGGCTGGACATGGCTCTTGGTGCTATAATCTAGTTGAGGTGTGAGGGCACAGGTTGGAGTCAATGATCTCAGGTCTCTTCCACCCTCATCATTCTGTGAGTCTGAGTTCCTCTGGGGCTGAGGTGCTGCTCTTTTCACCTGTCCCCCCCTGTGCACTAAGCCCTGTCCCTTAGGAATATGACACAGCCCCGAGGAGCAGGAGGAGCCTGGGGATGTGCCCCTGTCCCCTCAGCCCCCCTGTGCTCCCCACAGATCCTGCCGTGGCCGGAGCTGCGCGTCAACGGGGAGCAGCCCCCCGAGATCCTGGTCAACAACGTGGTGGCAGACCCTGCCTTCACCTACCTGGTAGTGCTGACCAGTGTCAACATCACAGCCATCTGGAAGAAGTGCTAGCCCCCCGTGCCACAGCTCCACCCCTGCTTTGACCTAGTGCAGTATTAGTGACTGTTACCATGTGCCCATCAACGTTTTCTAGACCAGCTTTATGTGCAAGATGGAGAAAATAAAAAAAAAAAAACAAAAAACAAACAAGGTAAGAGTTTGGTAAACTCGTCAGTTCATTGTAAACATCCCTGTTTCTTTTACTGTAAGTTTTCACAATTTGTGCATTTGTTTTATAGAAATGACACTTAATAAAACAAAAGACCAGCTCAGCTGGCAGTGCCTGGAGTTCTTGGCAGGAAAAGCAAGGAGTTCATCTGCAGCTGTCCCTGAGCAGCTCCTCGTGCTGGAATCACACCCACAGCAACCCCCGACAGCCCAGGACAAATATTTGCCTTAAGGCTCCGAGTAGAAAACTAAAAATCACTTTAATGACTTATCCAGCACATCCAACATGACATTTATCCTCTTGGCAAAGTGCCTGGCTGCTGTGAAAACAAAAAAAAACCAAATTCAAAATATTGCTGCTGCTGTCAAAAATGAAACAGAAAATATTTGCCATGAATGGAGGTTTAAATATTTCATCCAGCAACAGCCACGTCATTCTGCCTCAGAAGGAACAGTCTGCTCCATTTCACTCAATTCCTTCCTGTTTGTCCTTAATAGCAACCTGTAAAGCAAAATAAAAACACACAAGCTAAGACAAGAGCTGCTAGTGAGCTGGAGGCTGATGTTTAATCATTCCAGAATCACAACAAGCCACAGTGGAAATCTCTGCAGCAACCAGGAAAATAATCCTGAAGTTAAAATCAAAATTTAGTTACAAACTGGTGCCCTGGCTCCTTCTCCCAGCATGTCACAGGTGCTATCTCAGTCAGAGCCTCCCTGATCTTGTCTGAGTAATATTGTGGGCAGATTAAACCTCAGAATTCGGGGGCTAAATCAATAAATGAACTGAGCAGAAGTGATGAGAAGTGAAAATACAGGCCCACAGTTTTGTCAGGAGAAGTAAAACTAAAATAAACTAAACTAAACTAAAATAAAATAAAATATAAAAATGCACTTAAGAGCAGCCAGGCTTTGACAGCAGCTGGACAGCACAAGGAGGGTGGCTTGAATTGATGCACAAGCCTAAACCCCAGCAGCTTTGAGACACACTACAGCGTTACAACAAGCCAAACAGTTTTAAGGAAAAGAATTACCCTGAACCTCTCCTCCAGCAGGGAGAGCTCACTGATCAGGTCCGTGATGGCGTTGGTGAAAGCCTCCTGGGGGCTGTAATCGGGCGTGGTCTGCACACGGATGATGATTTTATGTTCCAGCGGGTGCGGGACCTTGTACCCTGCAAACAGCACCTGCGGGTCTTTGAGCAGCTGCCTGGAGCGGGAATAAAACCCCAAAACAATTCAATTAAGGGCGGGAAGGCCCCAAACCTCCCCGAAATTCCCTCCCCGCCTGAACTCACGACTTGATGATGTTGCCCAGCGTGTGGTCCTCCTTGTTGATGGTGAACAGGCAGGCGTTGGGCACCTTGGTGTCCTTGTTGATGGTGATCCTGAGGGGAATGGCGACACGGGCATGTTACGGACCCGTGCGCGCCGGGAACAGCGCGGCGCTGCGGGAAAGGCCCCGGGCTCCCCCCGCCCCGCTCCCCGCGCGCTCATTAGGCTCTAATTAGCCGCCCCCGGTACCCGCTCACTTTTTCTCGCCCTCGAAGAGCAGGAAGGACTCGAAGGCCGGAGGCGCGTTCATCCCGCCGTTGCTATGGCGGCCGCCGCTTCGCTTCCTCTACGTCACTTCCGTCCGCACGGTGCTGTTCCCCGCACAGCGCCCCCAGGCGGGCGGGAGGACTGGCGGCAGGCAATGGCAGCGGCGGGGCCGGGACAGCGGGACCGGGACAGGGGGACAGCCGGGGATGGGGACAGCGGGGCCGGGACAGCGGGGACTGGGGACAGCAGGACAGCCGGGACCGGGGACAGCGGGGACCCGGGAAACAGTGGGACCCAGGGAACAGCGGGACAGCCGGGGACAGCTGGGACCGGGGACAGCGGGACCTGGGGAAGGGACAGCGGGACCCGGGACAGCAGCACGGACAGGGGCGGCTCCCCCCTCAGAGGCACCGCTGCGGCCATGGGCGGGGGCAGGAGGGGAGCACACAGCAGTGACACCATCAGCCGTGTCCCCAGCACGTGTCCCCGCGGTGACCGGCTGGCACCGGCAGGGGCATTGGTGACAACACCAGGGCCAGCAGCAGCACCACGAGCAGAGACTCCCGGCGTACCACCGCCGCCAACAACAGGCCACAGCAGGGCCACCGGCGATGGCACCAACAGAACCAGCAGCAGCAGCAGGGCCACCAGAAATGGCACCGGCAGGACACGGAGCATTGGCAGCAGGGCCACCAGCAGTAGCACCACCACGAGATCCCCAGCAGAGCTTTCACCAGGCCACCAGTGATGGTACCAGCGATGTCACCGTCACCAGTGCCACCCGCAGTGCCACCCGCAGTGCCACCCGCAGTGCCACCCGCAGTGCCACCCGCAGTGCCACCCGCAGTCCCGGGGCAGTGCCTCAGGCGGTGCCCGTGCCCGGCAGACAGACGGACAGGGCTGCGGGTACAAAGTGCCTTTATTGCTGCGCCCCCGGGCCCGGGGCAGGCCGGGGCAGGCCCGGGGCAGGCCCGGGGCGGGCC
>WEZZ01007428.1:109387-120003 GCA_013400585.1 Chloropsis cyanopogon | reverse complement strand
CAGGCCGGTTCTCACGTCTGCAGCTGCAGCAGCGCCGGGGCCGGGGCGGGCGGGGGCTCTGCCCGGCGGTGACAATGCTCCAGCTCCCCCAGCACCGCGAAGAGCCGGCCCAGCCCCTCGGGCAGGGGAGCGTCTGCGGGACAGGAGAGGGGCAGTGAGACCCCACAGCTCCCCTGGGGTCACCCCCAAACCACCCTGTGACCCCCTCCCAACCCGAACATCGCCAACAGGACCCCCAAACCCCCCACCAAACCTACCTTCACCCCGGGGGCCGCTCTGGGCGTCCTGCGGCTCCAGCAGCTCCCAGTACTTGTCCCTGCGGAGAGGGGGAGGACAGGCACGGGCCCCTGGCGGGAGCAGCAGGGGCTGCGGGGGCCGTGCGGGGGTCCCGGGGGCAGGGACTCACCTGAGGCTGCCCCGGAGGCCCTGGAGGTGCTGGAAGAGGCGCTGAGCCTCCACCGTGGGGTCCAGGGGGTCACTCCAGTCCTGCAGGGTGACGCCGTGCCGGGTCCGGTCGCAGCCCAGCCCTGCGGGACAGCAGGGTCACCGCACGGGGGGACCCCCAGCACCCCCAGGGGCTCCGGGGCCACCTCCCCGTACCTGTCCTGTCCCGCTGGTGGCAGCAGCTCCACTTGTCGCCGCGGAAGACGCCGGGGTGGTAGGAGCGGAGCAGGCGGGGGTTGTTGCCGCACACCTTGCGCAGCGCTGACAGCCACTGGTTCAGCTCGTTGACACACTGCGGGGTCAGGGACGGTCAGAGGGACCCCGGGAGCCCCGGCTGTGCCCCCCCCGGCTGTGCCCCCTCCTGGGCTGTGCCCCCCCCGGGCTGTGCCCCCCCGCCGCACCTTGCACTGCAGGTAGGCCGTCTCCTGCTGCCCGCCCGCGGCCATGTAGACCACCTGCATGACGTGCGAGCTGCCGAAGCTCTTCTCCTCCACCTTCTCGGCCGCCAGGATGTCGCCCAGGGCGATGGCACCGATACGCTGAGGGAGGGGACACACACACGGACGGGGTCAGCGCCACCCCGCTGCCACCCCCTGCCCCTCCGGCGCGCCCCTACCTCAGCCCTGGGGCTCTTGCCGAAGCTCAGGGACTCCCCGGTGAGGCAGAAATGGAGTTTTTTGCCGGCGGCGGCAGCGAGCAGCGGCCCCTTGCCCCGTGTTTTGTGCACAAGGAGCGGCCCCTCCTTCACCACGGCCGGGGGCGGCCGCCCCTCACCCTCCTGCTCGCCCTCATCCTCCTCCGTGCCCACCAGGCGGGTGATGAAGTCCCTCATGCGGGCCGTGCCCTGCTGCAGGGCGGGCACCAGCGGCGACAGCCACGTCTCCTTGGCGCGCCCGGCCGCCGGCTCCATGTTCCCGACCAGCTGGATGGCCTGGGGACCCCGGGGAGGGCAGCGTCACCCCCAGGAGACCCGGCTGTCCCCAGCGAGACACACCCAGGCACCCCAGGGCCCCGCCCGGTGTCCCCCGCCGCACCTTGGCCAGCAGCAGCAGCGTGCGGCTGGTCCGCGCGTCCGCGTGTGCGTCCCGCAGCTGGAACAGCTTGGGGCTCATCACGGCCGGCGAGAAGAAGCGCAGGCACAGGAAGCTGGTGACAGCCACAAATTTGGCGTGCTGGGACCACCGAGGGGTGGGGAACACACGTGAGGGTCTCTCCCAGCACGGGGTAACCCCACAAACAGCGATGCGGCCCCGCTCGCTGCCCCCCTGCCCAGGAGGGGACCCCTCTGAGCACAGCCAGAGAGCCGTGTCCCTTGTCCCCCTGTCCCCGGGGATGTCCCTGTTTGACCCCACCCCATGCCCCGACCTGGTGCTGCGGGAAGCGCTCCCCGACGCGCTGGAAGAGCTGGCGGAACGCGGCGCGGATCAGGGGGGGACACGCCGGGGCCGACCTGACGATGGCGTCCAGGAGCTCGCCCAGGTAGGACTGGAGGTGCTGTCGGCCCTGCTCGATCACCTCGCCCTCCGTCTGCACCCGGTGCAGCCCCGAGCACCTGCGGGCACCGTCACCGTCACCCCCAGCGCCGGGGCCAGCCCTGCCCTGCCACCCCGCGGGTTCCTTACCCGACATCTTTGATCTCCACCTTGCCGGGGTCCAGCTCCACGTATTTCTTCTCCTCGAACACGCGGGCGATGGTGGGGCCCAGGACAAAGTGCAGGTACGGCATCCCTGTCACCTGCCGAGGGACCACGCAGGGGACAGTGGTGGCCCACAGATTTGGCACCCGACACCCCCAGGGTCACCCTGTGGATTTTCTCCAGCCTCCCAGCCCCGGGGGGAAGGCACCAGCACACCAGCCCTCCCAGTGCTTCCCCTGGGACAGCCCAGGGCCAGGATGGCCTGGGAGGAGCCGGGTTTGGGGGGTGTGGCACCTTGAGGAAGGACTCCATCGACTTCGAGGCCAGGGAGTTGCTGCGGAACAGAGTGTTGGGCTCACCTGCAAAACAGGAGAGGGTCCATGGCTGGGGACGGCCACAGGTCATCCCTGGGCAGCTGCAGTCACGGGGGTCATGCCCAGGGGCTGTGCCCTGCCCCCCTGGCCATTTCCATGGGGGTTGTGGGGATTTCCTAACCTCAAACCACCTGCACCTCCACCAACCTCAGCTCTTGAACTGCTGGGATGAGCCCAACAGATTCCACAGTGTGACCGCTGAGCCTCAACCACCACTCCCAAAAAAACCCCACAAAAGGCCCTGGAGGTTTTGCAGCCCCAGGAGATGACAAGGAAGCCTCCAGCTCCACTCCCCATTCCAGCCTTACAGGGCTTGGCCAGCTCCAGCTCAAAGAGCAGGTCCAGGAACTCCTTGACCAGCCCCTGGCCCAGGAAGAGTTTGACCAAGTTGATGGCGACCTCCTGCCGGCACTCGGCCGTGGTGGTTTCGTCCAGGAGGGTGACCAGGTGCACTTGGCCATCCTGGAGGGAAGAGGCACCACAGTGTGACAGCCCGAGGCAGGCAGACAGCACGGCACAGAGCTGGGACACGTGGGTGCTCCAGCAGGGCTGGGCAGGGAGCCTCACCTGGCGCCCCGACTTCACCTCCTGGCACAGGAGCTGCACCAGGGGCTGGTAGCACTGGGAGGGAAGAACCGTCTCATCCCGCAGCTTCACCTGCAGCTGCAGCGAGCCCAGGCTGCCCCGGCGCCTGCAGGAGCACAGGGAGGGACAGTGGGTGGGTGGGTGGACAGAAGATGGATGGATGGATGGTGGATGGATGGGTGGGTGGATGATGGATGGATGAAAGGATGGATGAAAGGATGGATGAAAGGATGGATGAAAGGATGGATGAAAGGATGATGGATGATAGATGGAAGAAAGGGAGTATAGGTGAACAGAAGGATGGATGGATGGATGGATGGATGGACGGATGGACGGACGGATGGACGGACGGATGGATGGACGGATGGATGGACGGATGGATACTTCACCCAGCAGGAGGTGGCCCAACACCCCAGGCTACCCCTCCAAAGTGATGATGCTTCCCAGGAAAACTCCCCTCCCCAATGCCCCTGAGGGCACTGGGACCACCCCCAGCACACCCCACACCCTGTGCCAACACTCACTGGTCCTCTGTCGGCTTGGACTTGTCTGGCCACAGCCTGAACCACCCCTCCTCCTGCCCGGCCGCTTCCAGCCCCTGGACACTGAACACCACCTGGGAGGGGAAGGCAGCAGAGGGCTGGGAGTGCAGCTGGGCAGGGTCAGGGAGTGCAGCACTGGAAGGGTTTGGGGCTCACCTTGCCCAGGAAGTCGTTCCTGCCCACCAGGTCCCAGTCCCACACCTCCACGCAGAGCTTCTCCCCGGCGGGCTCGGCCAGCTCGAACTCGAAGGTCTCGTTCCAGCGTGGGTAACAGGATTTCTTCACCACCTGCAAAGGCAACGGCTTTGTCCCTCTTGCTGGGTGGGTCTGTCCCTCAGGGACACCAAGCTGGGGGTGCTGGGGGACAGGGATGGCTCTGGGCTTCCCCGTGGATTGACTCCACCTGCAGCCCTGGCACTCACGGTGCTCTCCTGTGTCTTCCCGTTGTAGCGCAGGCGCACAAAGGGGTCCGAGGCACCATTCCGGTCCTTCCTGGCCAAATCCCTGCCGAGGAGAGGGGGAATTGACCAGCAACCTCCCAAAATACCTACAGGCACCAGTGGCACCCACTCCCCTCTCAGGGAATCTCAAGATATATGTCCCGAAGACCTGCAGGTGAGGTAGACCCTGCCCCAGCCCCTGCTGGGTGATGAGGAGGATGCTCTGCACCCAAAGGGCTGGATCCACCTGGGAAACTGAGTCATGGAGCAGCTCAGACTGTCCCAGCTGCACACACCCCCTGCCACCCTGGTGTCCCCTCTCACCTGGCCTCCAGCACGGAGCAGCGCAGGCGCCGGCTGCCCCGGCTGCCCAGGACCTCCACCCGCAGGTGGATCTCCCCCTGCACCTCCTCATCAGGGTCCACCTCGCTGAGGCTCATCCAGCCACTGTATCCTGTGGGAGAAGGGGGCATCCCCACAAAGGGGTCACTGGGGAGCCCCTCAGGAGCAGCTTGTCCGAGGGGTGGGAGGTGGGTCCCTCCTGGGACCCCCCAGCCACTCTCTGCCCTACCCTTGGGGTGCTCTGCCAGCATGTCCCGGGTGATGCAGACCTTCCCAATAATGTCATCACGGCTGGAAAACAAAAGTGGGAAGCAGGACATGGCATGGGAATGGTGCCCAGGTAGGACAGCCCCCACTTTGGGGGATCCTGGCCTGGGGCCACCATGCTGTGTCTGTCCCCATGGAGCACATCAGCCACCCTCTGCTGCCAGCTGGACAATCTCCTTGGAAGGTAACTTCACCCATCTGTGTCCCAAAGCCCAGGGCAGCGTGGCCAGGTGTGGATTCTCTGGTGTCAACACCAGGGCTGGGCATGCAGGGAGCCAAGGCCACCAGCCAAGTCCCCAGGCCGAGCCCTGTGGCCGGGCTTAGTGGGGTACAGAACCCAGGCTAGCCCTAAGCTGCCCCAGCCCCTGCTACAAAGACAGAAATAAGAGGTGAAAAGCCTTTAATGTGCCTTCTTCTGTGCCCAGGAGGGAAAGGAAGCCCAGCCCCCGCCGAGGGGGTCTTTTGAAACCTCGGAGAGAGGGGCGGGGAAGGGGGAGGGGCTGGAGCCGGTGAGGAAACACCGGGGGCAGGGTCGGAGGGAGGGTCGAAACCCCGGGGAAAGCCCATTTACAGGGTGAGCAGGAGTACACAGAGCAAACCCTGTGACACAGAGTCCAACCCAAGTCATAAAACCACCAACCCCCAGTGCAAAATAATAACTGAATAAACTCCGGAGTGCAGCACAGCCGAGCCCCAGCACACCTGAGCGCGTCCTCGTCCATGACGTAGATGGAGAGGCTGTGGAAGCCAGGCTGGAGCTGCACCTCGTACTCCTCCCCCCAGAACGGCGACAGCGTCTTCCACACCGTGGCTGTCCTGTGGGGCAGGTGGCACTGGTGACAGGGGGGACAGGGCTCCCCCTCTGGGGTACCCCCCAGCCCTGGGACCTTCCCAGCTTCTGGGGACACATGGCTGGGGGCAGCACCCAGAGTTTGGAACCCTCAGCTGGGGCAGGGATGAGTCTGTGTCCCTGTCCTTGTCCTGTCTTGTGGCTCTGGGCTGGCAAGACACAGGGGAAGGGGCCATGAGCTGTTCGACACTTCTGTGTCTGTCAGCCCAAAGTAGGGAAAGATAATGAATGATAAATAATACTAAATTACCATCTTAACAATAATCATAACAATAACGTGCCTGCAGCAGATGGGGACACCTGCCAGGAGCAAGGTTTGGGGCTCCAGCAGTTTTAGGGACCAGGCAGGGAGCTGGGCCACCCACCTGATGATGGCCTCATCATCGATCTTCACGATGCAGTACGGGTCACTGCTGCCCGTGCTAGAAGGACAAGGGACAGCTCTGTCAGTGCCACCAGCCACAGCCTGGCCACCACCCAGCCCACAGGACTCTCATGGCCGTGGGTGACCAAAGCCTTCAGCCCTGACAGCCCCCACAGAGCAGAAACCTTGTAGAGGCAAAGCCCTGAGGGAACAGAGGCTGCCAAGGCTTCCATGGGGGACTTGGCCGCAGGTTGGCCCTGTCACTGGGGTCACAGGGTCACCCCAGCTTGGCTCCCAGACTGGGGACACTCCTCCCTGACCGTGTCCGGCCGTGTGTCCTGCTGGCTGCCAGAAGTGGCTTTTCCTCTTCCACACAGGAAGGCAAGGAGCAAACAAACCCCACCCTTTCCCCGAAACAGCTCCAGGTACCTGCAGTCCAATTCCACACTCCAGGAGTGAGGCCACAGCAGCCTCCTCCAGCCCCAGAGCATCCCCAGACCCCCAACACTCCCACAGGGATGGGGAACCCCCAGGGACACCCCCAAGGATGCAGAGAGTGTGAAGGGCAGCCACCACCCTGCTTTGACCATGCTTCCTCCCTGGGGACAACCCGAGTCACCCTTGCCAAAAAATAATCACGGTTTTACAGTTTATTGCCCTGCTTCATCAGAAACAGGGTCAGGGGTGAGGGCTCTGGCCAGGGGCAGAGCAGCCAGCACCTGGGGGCTGGCCAAGGTCATGGAAAGCTTGTGGCTCCCATCCCACCGGCACAGAGCAGCCTGGAGCGTGGAGAACTCATGAACAGCAATCCCAGTGGCACTGCCAGCCAGCCACGGGTGCCCTGGGGAAAGGGACAGGTGGGGACACCAGGCATCCAGTGATTTCCACATCCCAAACCTAGGGAGGCTGAGAGGCAGCTGCTGGGGGGATTGAAAGGGTTTTGGGGACAACTGAAAGAATTTGGGGGAATCCAAAGGGTTTCTGGAGGGACTGAAGGAGTTGGAGGGGACTGAAATGGTTTTGAGGAGGATTGAGAAGGTTCTTGGGGGAGACCAGAAGGTGGTTTGGGGGAATTGAAAGGGGTTGGAGGGGACTGAAAGGGTCTTGAGGGTGACTGAAAGGAGTCTTGGGAGAATCAAAAAAGGTTGGAGGGGGACCAAAAGGGTTTTGAGGGGGACTGAAATGGGTTTTGGAGGAATCAAAAGGGGTTGGAGGGGACTGAAAGGGTTTTGAGGCAGACTGAAATGTGTTTTGGGGGATTCAAAAAGGGGTTGGAGGGGACTGAAAGGGTTTTGAGGGGGACTGAAATGGGTTTTGGAGGAATCAAAAGGGGTTGGAGGGGACTAAAAGGGTTTTGAGGCAGACTGAAATGTGTTTTGGGGGATTCAAAAAGGGGTTGGAGGGGACTGAAAGGGTTTTGAGGGGGACTGAAATGGGTTTTGGAGGAATCAAAAGGGGTTGGAGGGGACTGAAAGGGTTTTGAGGCAGACTGAAATGTGTTTTGGGGGATTCAGAAAGGGGTTGGAGGGGACTGAAAGGGTCTTGAGGGTGACTGAAAGGAGTCTTGGGAGAATCAAAAAAGGTTGGAGGGGGACCAAAAGGGTTTTGAGGGGGACTGAAATGGGTTTTGGAGGAATAAAAGGGGTTGGAGGGGACTGAAAGGGTTTTGAGGCGGACTGAAATGGGTTTTGGGGTATCCAAAAGGGGTTGGAGGTGACTCAAAGGGTTTGGGGCTCCCTGCCCTGCTGAGCACGGCGGCAGGGATTTATTTCTCCGGGCTGTGCACCCCGGGTACCACACCACCATCCCGGTTCCCGGTTTTCCCCCGCCCCGCGGGGCTGGAGTGCTGCAGGTTGCCAAGCGCCGCTCCCGGCTCCTGCTCCCGTTCCATCCCATCCCTTAAATACCCAGGGGATTTTTAGGGAGCAGCCAAGTGCCATTAGCGGAGCCCATCGCTGACATTTCCTGCCCTGAGCAAACCCTCGGAAGGGGCGCAGCTGCCGCTCCGCCCGCGCCCGGCAACGCGCGGCTGGCGGCGGGGACAGCGCCAACCCTTGTCCCCAAGCGTGGCGACATCCAGCACGGCCACGTCTGGGCAAGCAGAGCGCCGGGAAACCGCCCGGGCACGGCGTTTTCCAGGGATCCAGACCCAGGATGGGCGGAACCCGCCCTCGGGAGGGGCCCGGGGATGAGGAGAAATCCCTGCAACAAAGGCAGGCGCGGGGGGATGCAGGATGCCCGCCTGCATCCCTGTCCCGGGGTGTCCCAGGGGATCCGCGGGATGTCCCGAGGGATCCGCGGAGCGGTGGGTGCGGGGCTGCCTTGGGCACCCACGCTGGGTGCAGGGAGGGAGCTGGAAAGGGGAAGGGCTTTGAAAAGAGGAAATGAGCCCAGGGGGAAGGGGGAAGGGGGAAGGAACCCGCAGCCACCCCTCCGGCAGCGAAGGAGGCGCGGAGGGACGGAATTAAAAATTAACTGGTGTAGGCAGCAGTGTTGTTCTGCCCTAGGGGGTGGTGAGAATGAATAAATAAAAATTTAAATAAAAAATAGAATTAAAAAGGAAGGAAAAATTTGAATGATAAGGAAAAATAGAATAATAAGTTGAAGGAAAATAGAATAAAAAATAAAAGAAAAATAGAATTATAAAAAATCGAAGAAAAAGAAAAGTAGAATAAAAATATAACTAAAAAAGAAAAAAGTGAATAAAAAAATTAAAAATAGAATTTAAAAATCAAAGAAACATAAAAGAAAAATAAAATAAAATAAAACACGGAATAATAAGTAAAAAAAAGGGCAAAAATGAAATAAAAATAATTTAAAACTAAATAAAAATTTAAAGTGAAAGTACTGAAATGAAAATAGAATATATTAGAATAAATTAAAGATTAAAAATTATTGGAGTTATTTATTATCCTAACAACAAAATAATCCAATAAGATAAATAAATAATAAAACAGAAATTCAAATAAAAGAAATTCAATGCCACATTTTAAAAATCAATACTAAACAAAGCACATTTAAAAATGAAAAACCATTCCAAAAAAATCAGCCAGACCCTGGGATAAAGACGAGGGGAAGATTTGACAGCACCAGCTGGGGGGTGCTCCCAACTCCCTGAGCCAAATCCTGCGGGATCTGGGGGGGCTCCCCACGGGGATCTGGGGGTGCTCCCCACGGGGATCCGGGGGTGCTCCCCACGGGGATCCGGGGGTGCTCCATCACCCCTCGCTGCTGCCAGCAGGGTCTGGGCTGCCCCCGCAGCGGGGACACCCCGCAGAGGGGATTCCCGGAGGGAAGCAGCGATCCCAAAGCCGTGCCAGGGCAGGGAACCGGATCCCGGGGCTGGGCCGGGGAGGGGGCCGGGGCAGGCACGGCCAAGGTCGCGCTCGGGTTTCCCTGCCCGCTGCCCCAGCGCCACGTCCCGAAGGCAGCGGCGCGGAAAGCTCCGCTCCAGGCGCGGTGGCACGGCGGCTTTGCGGCTCTCCCAAAACCCAGAGCCTCCCAAAAGCCGGAGCCTGCCGTGCTGGGTCAAGCTCCGGCGGGGAGTTGTGCCAAGGGATTTAAAAATCAGGCCCTGACACACGGGATTTAAAAACAGAAAAAAAAAAAAAAAAAAAAAAGTCATGTTTCTTTCCTTGTTTATCCTCTTTTTCCATGACGGCTGCAGGGATTTTTGCTGGTTTTCCGGCTGCCGAGCGCTCCCCAGCAGCCTCCCGCTGCCCTGCTGGCGTCTGGGGCGCCCCGGTGCTGTCCCCACACCCCGCCCCGTGAGGATCAGAGCCGTGAGGAGAACCCCGGGGTGTCCTGGAGGGAAATCCCGAGCCAGGGGCTGCCCCCGGACCTCCGCCAGGTGGGATGGAGCCGGGGCTGGGGACGCGGCACGGGGCAGCCCCTGCTCCGCTGGGGACGGAGGTACCGGGTCCTGCCGCGCCTCCGGGGGTCCCTGCGGGGGTCCCGCTGTGGGGGGACAGCCCAGCCCCGTGGCAGCACAGGGGGAGCCCCCAAAGCGGGAGCGCTGCTTGGGGTATCCCAAAGCACGGGGGGAAACCTCAGCCCCATCCCGGGGGGTGTCCCCAAATCGGGGGAGGGAATCACAGCACTGCTGAGGGAGCCCCCAAAGCGCTAAGAACTGCTGGGAGCACCCAGAAATGTCCTGAAGGGAACCTCCAGAGCAAGGGGGATCCCAAAACCACACTGGGGGAACCCCCAAAGCAAAGCAACAGCAAAGCCACCCTGGAAGAATCCCAAAGCAAGGGGGATTCCAAAGGCACCCTATGGGGACCCCCCAAAATAGATGCACTGCTGCAGGGGGACCCCAAATCTGCCGTGAAGGGAACCCCCAAGGTAAACACACTGCTGGGGAGGGGGGGGACCCTAAAGCCACCCTGCGGGGAGCCCTCAGTGCAGGGCGACTCCAGAGCCACCCTGGAGGGAGCACCCCAAGGGGTGACACCCCAAAAGGGGACCCTAAAGCCACCCGGGGGTGAGCCCCTAAACCACATACACTGCTGGGGGGTCCCCAAACCATCCTGGGCAGGCGCACAGCAGGGAGGAGGCTCTAAGGCCACCCCGAGGGTGGTGTCCCCAGCAGGGACCTGTTGTGGGGACACCCCGCAGCCCTCCCGCGGACAGCGGCGAGTCCCTGGGGATGCCCCCGGCCCGAGCCCCTCCCGGCCGCCGCGGGGGCACTCACATGTCCTTGGCGGGCAGGTTCCTGCCCTCCACGATGCGGATGGAGAGGGCGCTGCGCCGGGCCATGGCGGGCGGGCAG
>WEZZ01007428.1:68059-106870 GCA_013400585.1 Chloropsis cyanopogon | reverse complement strand
CGGTGTCACCGCGGGGATGGAGCAGTGCGGGTCACACCAACCCCCCGGGGCGGTGCGGGGGCTCAGAGCCGGGCTGCCGGCTGGTCGTAGACGTGGTGGGTGTTGTACCGGCGCACCGACACCGAGTCCGGCTTGCTGAAGGCGCTGCTGCCGCAGGACTCCGAGCTGGAAGGGAAGGCGGGTGAGGGAGAGGGTGGGGACCGAGGTGTCACCCTCTGGCGCCCGTCCCGCGTGCCCAGCGCCCTGGCTGGGACTCGGTGGTGGCACTCACCCCCAGAAGACGCACATGGCCACCAGTGCGGCCAGGAGGATGGCGAAGAGGATGGAGAGGATGGTGGTGATGGCGATCATGCCGGCGCTGTGCCCGCTGCCCGCCGTGGGGATGCTGCTGGGTGACTTGGCTGGGGACAGAGCAGAGGAGAGGCAGCAGGGTGCAGGGACACACCCCCCGGATGGGTGGCGGTGTGTCCGTGCGTGTCACACAATGAGCCACCGCACGGTGCCACCGTACGCGAGTGAGAGCCGCGGCAGAGCCCTGCCTCAGTTTCCCCAGCTGCTCACAGGAGCCCCCACCCCAAACCAAATGTTTCTCAGCCTTCAGCCCCCCGAGACCACCCCACACGCCCAGGACCACCCCAAATCCCCCCTGCACGGCCGTGGGCCGGGTGAGGGGGGAGGACGATACCTGTCCTCAGCGTGATTGGCGCCGACCAGGCTGTCTCAGCCACGGGCACAGAGCCCTCCAGGGCGAGGAACTTCACCCTAAGGTGGGAAGGGAGGTTGGCCCCGGTGCCGTGAGCCGGGGGGCTGCCGGCAGCCCCCGAGGGGACAGGTCCCCGCGGGCAGGCTCACCGGTAGGGCCCGGGGCCGGGCAGGGGGCCATTGCACGAGGGTCTCGTCTCATCCTCGGCACAGCTGGTCTCGCTGCCGACGCGCAGCACCGTGATGTCCCCGGCGGGTTTGGGGCAGGGGTAGCTGGCCAGGGTGGCATTGAGGGTCATGTAGGCACGGACGGGGCTAGGGAAGCTCTGGAACGCGGTCTCGTTAGTCGCCGGCTCCGCGCTGTTGTCGAAGGTGGATGCGGCTGCAGGGATGGGGATGGGGGTGAGCAGGGACTTGCTGGGGGGTACAGGGACCCCTGCACGCCCCCTGCCCTGGGCTGCTCCCACCTACCCTGGTCCAGGGCCACCACCAGCCAGATGACGGCGTCGCCGAACTCGTCAAAGACGCAGCGGGGCTGGTCCAGCACGAAGGTGGAGGCGGTGGTCACCCCCTCCAGCGGGGGGCTCTGGGTCAGGGCTGGCCTGGGCCCCACCTGGGCTGCGGGGAGAAGCCGAGGGGTGCGGTGGAGGGTGTGGATCTCCCTCTGCAGCCCCGGGACGGAGGCTCCGAGCGGCGGCCGCGGTGCCGGGGCTCGGGGTGAGGACAGGGACAGGGACAGACGACAGCCGAACCCCGAGGTCTCGGCAGTGGGGCTCCGCTCCCCTCCCACCCCCCAGTCCGGGCTCAGACACGTGTTTCATTAAAAAAGGCAGCAAAGAGACTCCATGCTCCCAGCCCGGGGGAGCACCCGCACGGGACTCCCGGAGGAGCAGGGTGGGTGACACCAGGGACACTTGGGGTGGCACCCAGAACGGGGAGGCATCAGCTGCCCGATGTCTCCAGGCTCGGGGGAGTCCTGGTGTGGGGACCTGCAGAGGAACCCACACTGTGCCAGCCAACCAACATCAGCGACAGCAGAGTCTGGAGGTGACACCCGGAGCAGGATCCAGAATAGGGGCGGCATCAGCTGCCCTGCACCTCCACCTCAGCGGGGTCCTGCGCTCAGGGGATCCCCGCGGTGCCAGGGGGAACCCCGAGCCCATCCCCGTGGCGTGGCTGCACTCACCGATGCCGCGGGCCGCGGGCAGGAGCAGGAGGAGCAGCGGGAGCAGCGGGAGCATGGTGCGGCCGCCGGGCTGCCGAGGGCGGGAGTGCGGCTGCTGGGGCTCCGCGTCCCCTGGGAGCCGCCCGTGGTCTCCAACCATCCGCCCACATTCCTGCAGGGCCGCAGCCCCGCGGCAAACAGGTTGGGCTCGTTCCCCCGGGAGCTTTTGTTATGTTTGAGCGCCCGCCGGCGTGGCGTGCTGAGAACCGCTGCCTTTGTGGCATGGCTGGGTGACAGCTTCACCCGGGCAGCGGGCACAGGGGACGTCCCCACAGACCCCACCAGTGACACCGAGTGCCACCAAGCCAGAGCCCCACGCGGTTTTTCAGGTCCCCCACCTTCACAGTCCCGCCCTGCGTGGCCAAAGAGCCAGAGGAGACAGCTGCCGGTGTAAAATCAGATTTTACTTGACGGGACAGCTCATGCCNAGCGGGGGGCTCTGGGTCAGGGCTGGCCTGGGCCCCACCTGGGCTGCGGGGAGAAGCCGAGGGGTGCGGTGGAGGGTGTGGATCTCCCTCTGCAGCCCCGGGACGGAGGCTCCGAGCGGCGGCCGCGGTGCCGGGGCTCGGGGTGAGGACAGGGACAGGGACAGACGACAGCCGAACCCCGAGGTCTCGGCAGTGGGGCTCCGCTCCCCTCCCACCCCCCAGTCCGGGCTCAGACACGTGTTTCATTAAAAAAGGCAGCAAAGAGACTCCATGCTCCCAGCCCGGGGGAGCACCCGCACGGGACTCCCGGAGGAGCAGGGTGGGTGACACCAGGGACACTTGGGGTGGCACCCAGAACGGGGAGGCATCAGCTGCCCGATGTCTCCAGGCTCGGGGGAGTCCTGGTGTGGGGACCTGCAGAGGAACCCACACTGTGCCAGCCAACCAACATCAGCGACAGCAGAGTCTGGAGGTGACACCCGGAGCAGGATCCAGAATAGGGGCGGCATCAGCTGCCCTGCACCTCCACCTCAGCGGGGTCCTGCGCTCAGGGGATCCCCGCGGTGCCAGGGGGAACCCCGAGCCCATCCCCGTGGCGTGGCTGCACTCACCGATGCCGCGGGCCGCGGGCAGGAGCAGGAGGAGCAGCGGGAGCAGCGGGAGCATGGTGCGGCCGCCGGGCTGCCGAGGGCGGGAGTGCGGCTGCTGGGGCTCCGCGTCCCCTGGGAGCCGCCCGTGGTCTCCAACCATCCGCCCACATTCCTGCAGGGCCGCAGCCCCGCGGCAAACAGGTTGGGCTCGTTCCCCCGGGAGCTTTTGTTATGTTTGAGCGCCCGCCGGCGTGGCGTGCTGAGAACCGCTGCCTTTGTGGCATGGCTGGGTGACAGCTTCACCCGGGCAGCGGGCACAGGGGACGTCCCCACAGACCCCACCAGTGACACCGAGTGCCACCAAGCCAGAGCCCCACGCGGTTTTTCAGGTCCCCCACCTTCACAGTCCCGCCCTGCGTGGCCAAAGAGCCAGAGGAGACAGCTGCAGGTGTAAAATCAGATTTTACTTGACGGGACAGCTCATGCCGAGTGGGAGGTGTCCCTGCCCGTGGCAGGGGGGTTGAAATGAGGTGGTCCCTTTATGGTCCCATCCAACCCAAACTGTTCCATGATTCTCTGACACGGAGCAGGGGCTCGGGGGGCCGAGTGGCACCGCCCTGGGGGGCCGCACCCGCAGCCGGGGGACAGGGGCTGGGGCAGGGCCGGGGGGATGTGGTGGGTCCGGTAGGATCTGCGGATGAAGGAGCCGGTGCCCAAATCCCGGTGGCACAGGGAGCCCCACACCTTAGCACTGCAGGGAGACAGAAGCAGAGGCATCAGGTGGGGTCTGTGGGGCTCTGCACCAGCCACCCCCAAGGAGCCCTTTCCCCTGCAAACTACGGCAAACCCCCAATTTACAAATAAAAAGGCTTTTTTCAATGTTCAATATATCTCCATTCCTTTGCTGATGGGGTTGCCGAGTTGGGGTGTTTTCCTGAGGCCCCTGCGGACACTCCCTACCCCCGCAGCCCCACGTACCCCAGGGCTCCGAGCACGGCGGTGGCCAGCACGGCCCCCAGGCTGGCCAGGATGGCAGCGATGACCACCACGGCGCTGCCTCGGCGGGCGGGCACGGGCTCGATGCTGCTCGGGCTGGCGGCTGGAAGGAGGCGGGATGAGGGATAGATATGAGGGAACACGGGGGGCTCAGGGGCGGGGGATCGGGGTTCGGGCTTCAGGGATCGGGGATCACTTCCCCCGCAGCTTTTGGGGTGATGGCACAGGGCTGATCCTGTGCCACGTGCCAGCACCCCAACCATGCAGGTGCAGGGGACATCGGGGGGGTGGCAGCGCCACAAATACCTCTGCGCAGGAGGATGGGCTCGGACCAGCGCGTCTCCGCTTTGGGGCCGCGGCAGCCCATCAGCAGGAACTTCACCCTGCGGTGGGTGCGGCGGTGACACCGCGGGGACGAACAAGCCCCGGGTGGCGAGCGTCCCCGGCTGGAATTTGGGGCTTCTGGCCTTACCTGTAGGGTCCCGGGGAGGGCAGGGGCCCGTTGCAGGGGTCCTGTCTGTCCTGGTCCTTGCAGGCCGTGTCACCTCCGACCCGCAGGACGGGCGGGCTCGGGGCCGAGCAGGAATCCGGGGCCGAGCAGGAATAGGCGGCCGCCGCCGTCTCCAGCGTCATGTAGGAGCGGGCGGTGGGCAGCTGCTGGTACGGGGGCACGTCAGCCCGGAACGGGGGGTTCCTGAAGGCGGCTGATGCTGCACGGCACAGATGGAGGGTGAGGGTTCCCCGTGTCCCTGCCCCGGGGGGACGTGCCGGAGCAGCGAGCGCTCACCGTTGGCGAAGGCCACCGCCAGCCAAACGGCGTCCGAGGCGTCGGCGTGGCCGTCGAAGACGCAGCGGGGCCTCTCCAGCGCGAAGGTGGTGGCGGTGACCTTGCCCAGCAGTGCCACGGGGGGCACGTGGGGCACGTAGGGCAGCCGGGCTGGGGGAGCGGGCAGTGAGCGAGGGGACCCCCCCGTTCTGCACCCCTCAGCCAGTGCCTGACCCAGCCCGATCCACACCAGTGCTGGCACACGGGCGTGGCACATGGTGCCAGAATGAGGGGGACAGCACTGGCGGGGACCCCCCAGCCATGGCCAGCCCATAAACCCCTCCCTGGCACAAACGCCTGGCACCCCTCCGTGCCCCGTTGCCCCTCTGCCCTGTCCCCAGGAGTCACCCAGCTCCGCGGCTGCGCCCGTCCCAGCCAGCGCCAGCAGCAGCCACGGCAGCTCCATGGCGAGCTCCTGGCGGTGCTGGGTGTGCTCTCCTGCTCGGCTCACCCCGTCCCACTGCCGAGGGGACGAACTGCCCCCGGTGCCCCCGCAGAAGGGACCGCCTGTCCTGGAGCCGGACCCTCCCAGCCCCGCATTCCTGCACCGGCTCTGCCGGCCCGGCCGGACCCCGCGGGCAGAGGGGACAGCTGAGCATCCCGAGTGCCCCGCTGGTCCCAAACCCGCTGGAAACCCTCCTGCAGGACCCCCGAGGCACCTGCGAGGAGTCAGGGCACAGGACAGTCATGTGAAGGGGGAAACTGAGGCAGAGGAGGCACTGGGGCGATGTTCCAGGATGGGTTGGCAGGACTCACGGGCTTTGTTGGCGCTGTGGGGGCAGCCAGGCAAGTCGTCCTGGACCCCCACTCGCCCCACCAAGACCCTGCGGATGCCTTGTGCCCACCAGGCCCCCGGAGCCAGGGGTGAGCCCGACTGGTTCGGGTGCAGCCAGCCCTGCCCCGCGGGCAGGGAAGCGCTGCGGAGCATCACACCCAAACTAACCCAAATCCCAGCGTTCGTTCAGGTGAATGGTCCCACCCAGCCAGCTCTGGGGCCACCCCACGCTGACATTTCCCCAGCTCTCGTGCCCTTTCCAAGCCCTTGGGATGGGGGCAGGGAGATCGCCCAGGAGCGGGAGCGCCCCGCGGCTCGGGGGCCCCGCACCGGGCTCGGAGCGCTCCTTCTCCCGTGTTTGCCAGGGGAGCGGCTGCCCACTCCTGCGTGGGAGGAGATTTCCCCCCCCTTCCCGAGGGGCCGGGACCGCGCCTTCAGATTAAGTGGAAATGGGGCATTCAAAGATTACATCGTCCAGCTGCGAGGGGAAAAACAGGCGCAGCTGCAGCCCCCGTCCCTCCTCCTTCTCATCCCCCACAACTGCCCAGCCACACTTGCCCCGGGGACCCCCCCAGCTCCCCCAGACCCTCCCCTGGTGCTGCTCAGCCGGCAAGGTGCCAGCAGCCAGGTGAGGGGCAGGGTGGGTGACGCAGGGGGGTGACGCAGGGGGACAGTGAGTCACAGTTTCAGCTGCCGGTACCCAGCATAGCTGCGGGGTCAAGGCTGGGCTAATAATAACCACCCTGTGGCAGATGAGCCATCCCCACAGGGGCTGGGAGGGACACCCCCCTCTCCTCTCCCTGGGGCTCCAGCTGGGCCCGGGGGACACAGGGCTTTTGGTCAAACGTGCCTGGGAGCATCATAAACATTTATTTGGGGCTCTGTCCCCTCCTGGCTCCAAGAGGAACCATGGTTATGCTTTCACCCAAAGCATCTCCCTATACCACCGTGCCTGAGCCCCTGGCTCTGCTCCCTTCCACCCCTTGGAGCCCCCTGCCACAGGGGTTAGGCCACCTTGGGCCCAGCGCAAGGATTTTAGGGGATGCCTCCTGCCCAAAACCAGGGCAGGCAGGGACGAGCTGCTGAGCCTGGCTGGCTCACCACAGCCCAGTGCCCCTGCCCTGGACCAGCCCCGATGCAGGGAGCCAGCAGCTGATTCACACCCAGCAGCAGCTGCTGGAGATGCCTTGGGCCAGGCTCAGCAGGAAATTCTTGCTCTGTGCAGGGCTGAGTGAACCCTGCTTCAGTTTTTGCTTCAATTCACTGCTTTGATTGCTGGGATAACCTGATCCAGGGATTCAACGCTGAGGTTTGAACATCAAGACCTCTCTCTTTTGCAAGCAGGGTGGGAGAGGAGCAGACAGAGCCCATTTGTGTAGAGCTTAGCAACACAGACGTCACTGGAGCTCCCAAGGAGCTGCCATCCCTGCAGCATGCCCAGATTGCACTGATGTTTGAGGGGTATCCTCTTAGAGCCTGCAGCACAAGATGGACACTGGGGAAAAATCCACCCCTCAATGGCTCAGAAAAACCTTTAATTTTTATATTGGCATGAAGCAAAGTGCCCCTGATCTGGCCCAGGATGTGCTGGTCCCAGGAGGAGGCCAAGGTAGTGCTGCCACAAAGCCCAGCCCCATGCCAGATTTCCCAGGAAGGAGGTGAAGTGGCAGATGGCACCAGGGCCAAAGGGATGGATTGGATGGATTTAATGTGCAGCTGGGTCTGCACAGGGAGGGGAAGAGCCACAAACAGCTCTTCAAAAGAGATCAGGCCCCAGGAGACAGGCAGCCTGGGGACAAGTACAGCAAGGCCACTGGGACTGGGGCAATATCCCATGTGCAAGGTGCCAGCACCCAGAGCAGGAACAGGCTCCCAGCCAGAGCATCACTGCTGGCACCTGGGCTGGCCACCACTGCTGCTGGCAGGAAGGTGACTGTCACCAGCTGGTGGCACCAGCATCCCTGCAGCAGCAGCACAAAGCACAGCAGCTCCTCCCTGCACAGGCATCGCTGAATTGCTGCCATTTCACAAGAGAAGGGGAGAGAGGGACAGGTTCTGCATCTCATCTTTGGGAGGGGAGGAGTGGGGCTGGCAGCTCACAGCCAAGAGCAGGGGTGGGCACTGACAAGTCACCTCTGCTGGCACCATGGCCACACACCACCAAACTCAAGCGGCCAAAGCACCGCGTCCTGCCTCCACTGAGATGTGTGTCCCTCCAGCAGAGCTGAGGCTCCCCTTCTGGCTTGAAAAATGCTCCGTGGCTCCATGGAGCAGGCTGGTTCCCCAGAGAGAGCCACCCCAAGCCCCGAGGCAGCAGGAAGGCAGAGCAGGGTCATGCTGTGAGAATGAAGAGTTTATTGGGACCACGCAGAGATACACACGGCGGGAAGGAGGCAAGAGGTGCCTCAGACAGGGAGCTGATGTGGCCCAAAAGGAGGACCTTGTTTGGCTTCCAGGTGGTCAGCTGGAAGCAAGGCACTCTCCTCTCCCATCCTGTCCCCAGGCATTACCAAAGGAAGGTCCTGCCTTCCCCAGGGGATCTGTCACCTCAGTCCCATCCCAGCTGCTCCTGGCTGCAGCCATCAATCCCACCCAGAGACACAAGCACAGCTTCTACAAAAATATCCTTCCCTCCCCCACACCCCCCCAAAAAAATGTGAAGAGCGGGCAGGGCTCCCACGGTTCTGTTATTGCTCGGTGTGACGGGTGGTCAGACACGGGAACTTAAGGCACAGGAATAAGTGCACTAGGTGGCTCCTGAGGCTCACTGGCCCAGGCAGTCCTCGGTGACACCCTGGGCAGCCAGCTCTGCCAGCACATTGTCCAGGTAGTTGGGGTCAGGGTAGCCATGGCCACTCAGGTTTGAGTCCATCTCAGTCTTGTGGTGGATCTCGTTCCACACCACCGTGTTGCTCTCGCCGGTGGTGTTGGAGGTGCCCACCGTGAAAATCAGGCGTCGCTTCCAGGCCACCTTCAGGAGCTCCAGGACCTAGAGGGGGAAAGAAAAACAAAGCTAGGAGGCTTGTGCCATGAATGCAGCTTGCCAGGAGCTTGACAGCTTAAGAAGGGTGATGTTATTAGGGTGTGATACCTCACCTTTCTGCCCTTCTCATTGTCTGGTAGGTAACAATAGCGAGGAAAGCCTCTGGCTGTGTATGGCATCCCAGGGTTGGGGTGCTCCGGGCCCTGCAAGAGATGAGACAGATTTGTCATGGACATACCCATCTTCATATGAATTGGACAATCCATCAGCAGCACGATCTGACATAGGCCCATCCCAAACCAGCCCTTCCATGCAGAGGCAGCAAGGTGTTGTGGTGAGTACAAGGTGTCTGACTTGTTCTTACGGGACGTGAGTATTACAGATCCTCCAAAAGCAGTCTCATACTGGGATACAAAGCCAGATCTAAAATCTACCTAAATTCTGGTGAGAGACAGCCCCAAAACACTGCTTTTTCCTTGTGCTCTTTAAAAAGGCCACACAGCTCAAACCTTTCAAAGTTCACTCCCACCAGTGAAACCAATGAGCTGTGAAATCAGACCATGGGATGTTTCCCACCTTGTGATCATGGGCAGTCTCCTCCCTGCTTCAGGCAGACATCAGACTTTACTGCAGGTGAACAGCTGGGGCTGCTCAGGGAAAGATCCCTGATGGAGGAGACTCTCACATGTTGAAGAACAACCAGAGCAGCTGCTGGCTCCAGGCACCACAGGCCGCTCAGCAAAGGGCTGCCAGCAGGTGCTGCACTGCATCCCAGGACTTTTCTGGGAGGCTCTCCCAGCTTGTGCTGTGTGCCAGCACGCTGGGCACTCACCTGGATGCCCCTGCTGATGTGGTACACAATCCGGATTGTCCCGCAGTCCTTGTGTCCTGGGAGGGACTGGGGGAACGTGGAGATCTCCATCTTCCCCTTGGGCTGCGTACCCGTTTTCTCTCCGTAGATGGTTTTACAGGAGGGACACTGCAAACTGCCATCCTGCCAGGGGAGGGAGAACACATCAGAGCTGCACAGACCCCTGCAGCCAGGGGCCTGGTGAGGAGTGGCCAGCTCAGTACCTTGTTCCCGTTGGAGTACATGGCCAGCATGCAGAGCATGTGGAAGGAGTGCTGGCAGTTCCTCAGGCGACCCACGGCCTCTGGCCTGATGCTGCTGGACTGGCACGAGTCGCTGTAGCCCGAGGGGGAGGACAGCTTCTCCATGCAGATCATGCAGTCCTAGAGGAGAAACCAGCATGTGGTGTGAGCACAGCCTGCTCCTGAGGACTGACACACCCGGGAAGCCATCAAGGAGATGCTTCAGGAAGATCTGCCTTCAGCTTTAACTGAGATTCAAGGGCACAGAGACAGGTTTCTGTATCTGGCTGGCATTGCTCCACTCCACTTCCTGCATTGTCCAGGAGGTGGAGAGCTGTCATCAGTCAGAGAAAGGAGTATGGTTACGTCCTGCTTCTCTGCAAAGGAGCTCCAGTGCAGGGTTTGATCTCTAGCTTTGACCTCTCAGCACTGAGACCAAAACCAAACTCCTTCCTCCAAAGGAAACGGGGAGGCACTGTCAGGATGAGCTGTTCAACCCACACTGTGCCTTCATCACAGTCCTCTGATGAAGACAAGTCACCTGCTGTCACATGTGAATTTCAGGCAGTGCTGAGGACTCGCCACTGCAAGCAGCACCACATACCACACCAGACACCCAAGGAGGGATGGTCTTTGGGCACTGCTGTGGTTTCCTTGGCACCCCACTGAACTGGACAAGCTGCAGTGCTTCACTGTCCTCTTACCTCATCAGCAGGAGCACCCTTCAGCTCTTCCAGGTACTTCTTCACCACTGATTCTGGCTCTGTTGGTGTGGCTGCACAAGGAGAGATGAGACAGAAGTCAGACACTGTGTGGTATGGTGGGCACATGTGGGGCGAGCTAGAGAGCAGGCAGACAAGCAGGTCACTGGCCAGGATGCCAAGGAGAAAGGTCAGGGTCAGAAGGGGAGAACAGAACACTCCAAGAGATCCCTACGAGCCCAGCAAAGGCTTTGCTTTCAGCCATGGCTCCCACCAGGGCTGTGAGGCCACAGGTCTGCCTGGAGCTGGTGTGCTCCTGTTCTCCTCACACACCCCAGGTGACACCAGGCACGTCCCAGCTGGACTTTCTGTGCACACCAGAAGCCAGCTGGGATCAAACTCAACAGCCTTGATGGAATAGAGGATCACACAGTCTGTGCTGTCAAAGGAGGAAAAAAGGCATTCCCACACCACCCCAGCTGGTGCCCAGCAAGGAAACCCAGCAACACTCTGAGCTTCAGGCCCGGTTTTGAATACAGCACAGCGAGCTCCACACCCTTAACATGGAACAGTGGCCTTTGTCCTGAGCTTCCACACACTCATACCTGGAATACACAGTGCAAGTCACCAGGTGTATAAAATAATCCAGCTTTGACCATGAACCCTATCTGCAGCATGAGACAGAATCTTTGCATCTTCCCAAATATAATCCCTGGTCCCACCCACCCAGGCACAGACACCTGAGCAGCCCAGCAGCCCGGTCTCTGCAGGCATTATGGGATGAGGCAACAAACATCACACAACACCAAGAGCAAATTACCACTGAGTGCATCCACTGTCACCTCAAGTGCCAGCCCATCCTCCTGGAGCTGCCTAGCAAGGCTTGGCTTAAGCCAGGGAGCATCCCATGCCTGTGCAAGGCACCTGGCCTGGGTGAGAGGAGGGGAGCTCCTCACCAGTCACCAGGCCTGCCACAGGAGCTGCCAGGCTTTTCCACCAGCCTGGGAAAGGAAACATTTGCACAAGTGATGTGACAACTCCACCTGGCAGGAGGCAAAGAGAGATCAGGCTTGGGGAACCTCATCCTTCCTTCCTGAAGCCACTTCTGGGGGACATCAGGAAAAAGCAGTGCTGTGACAAGCAGGCTGGCCAAGGTGCAGCTCTTCCTTCTCCAACCTCCATCCTGTCCAGGTGGGTGCCATAGCATGGAGAGTACTGCTGCTCCCTGGAGGACACAGGGCATCATCACGTGCACCAGCCAGGGATCAGAGCTGCAGCTGGACCTGCACAAGCCATCTTCAGCTCTCCCCATCCCCTCTGGGGCTTTCAGGAAGACTGAGGGTTCACAAGCATTGGCTCTGTGGTTCAAAAAGCTGCACATCAAGAGACAGCCACTGGAGCTGTTATTCCAGTCCAAAAAGCCATGTCTGCTCTGAGCAGGAAGGAGGGGGTGCTATTTTCTGGATAACCACTTTTCATGGAGAGACAAACACGAAGCAGAAGGGAAGGACTGCTCCCATGCCACAAGTGGTGCTGAACAGGCAAAGGCCTGGCTGGCACAGATCTTCTACCAGGTGGTAGAGAAGTCCCTCATTCCCTAGAACATCATGGAAGAGAGCAAGGCAGAGCACATCCCTTAGCTAAGAAGACTGAGGAACTGAGGGCTGGACTCTCCTAAATGAAAACACAGTCATTAAGATGAGTTATTTTCAGAAGGGAATTCCTGGCCATCCTGAAACCCGTGACTTCTGGCAGCAATAGCAGGAGGAAGGGATGGCTGAGCACACAGAGCAAGAAGAGGAGCCCAGGGGGTGAAGGGACATTCACCCCAAGTGCCAGTGCTGGGCAGGAGGCATGCCTGACATCTCAGGCAGAGCAGGGCTGTGAGGATCAGTCTCTGGAGATCCCAGGCCAGATAGGTGGCAACAGGATTAAGCATTAAGCCAAAGAACAACACAGAAGCAGGTGTTTTCCTCGTCAGAGACCAAAATCCCCTGGAAAAGCATTTCCAAGAACTGTCCCAAGAGCAGGAAACAGGGAGGAGTCTGGGCAAGCCTCAGGCTTCCACCTCTGAGGCCAAGGGCTCAGCAGTGCCAGGAGCTGCTTCAAGGCCTCATCACCAGATCTCACAGGGAATGCAGCTCCTTGTCTTGTCTTTTCCATAAGAAATTCCAGGAATTCTCTGCTGGGACCTTGCTTGCATGCAGAGGATCAAGAGGTAGGAATGAGTCTGAAGGGGCTGTGATCAGTCTGAGCTGTCCCAGCTCACTGTGCTGAGTGTTCTGTGATGTCTGTACTCCAGGCTGGCAAACACAGCGTGGCACTTGGAATCAGCCTCCGGAGACCTTCATGGCCCTACAGGAGATGGAGGCTTCAGTTTCTTCTGCTTCACAGGTTTTAGGAAGAACACTGTGAGCAGGACTAGCTTCTATTCCCCCTAAGACCATCCACTTCCATGATGATCACTGTTCTCATCCCTGTGGATCCTGTGCTGCCTGACAGACAGACAGACAGACCACCAAGTCCTTCTCCACCCAACCTGAATTCTTTCTGAAGTGACCTTCTTGTCTCCTCTGGCTTTGGGCTGGAGGAAGCAAAGCCAAAAAGATGCACAGCCAAGGTGAAGACAGCAAGGGAAGGGAGCAGGGAGGGTGTGTTACAGCAGCAGCAACACCTGCCCAGCACTTGGCTGAAAGCCCCAGCTCACCTGTTCCCACCTGCACAGCAGATCTGAGCAGCTTTACAGCATTCAGCTTGTTCAGGGTGGTGGAGGATGCTCCTTCCACAGAATCCCTCCTGACTTTTCTTCTCTGGAGCAGCTCCAAGGAACAAAGAAATAACTCACCCAGGAATTGGCCAGGCTTATTCAAATGAAATCAATGAAAGGAGACAAAAGTTCTGGTGCAGAGCTGAGTAAGAGCGAGACAGGAAAGTCCTTGGGATTTTGGGCATTACAGCACTTCACCAGCTGGCATTAGGATGGAGCTGGGGGAACCAAACAGGCAGAAGGTGATGCAGCCCTGAGGAAACCCATGCCTGATGGATTTGCACTGTGGCATCTGCAATCTGTCCCTGTCACTTTGCTGTGACAATGCTCTAATGCACTTAGAGCCACCAAAGCTGCCTGGAGAGAGAAAGGGCCAGGCAGCCCTGATACTTTAGAAAAATCCATCCTCAGCTGCAAGGATTTCAAAGTCCAGTCCCAAAGAAGGGACTTTTGATGCTGAGAGTTTTTCAGCAAGGGTAGCAAAGCCCACATGGCCTTCCTGGGGCAGACCAGCACATCTGGCTGGCCACATCCCAGCAGCACAGGGGGAGCCAGGAGCAGCTGGGACCATGGCACGAGCCACGTATGCTCCAGCACATGAATCACTTCCTTACAGGGCTATTTACCCCAGAAAAGTGTTTGCCTCCAAATCTTTGTTCTAGCCATCCCCTGGGATCATCAAAGCCTGGTCAGTCCCCAGAGTTCTCTGGATTCAATAGTGGAATGAAAATGGACTGGAAGAATCGACCGGTGCCGTTTGTCACCAGCTGGCCCAGAGCTGTGCTGTGGATTTATCCAGGATGCCAAAGAATGTTTACCATTCTTTCATTTACAAAGAGAGGAATATCAAATTGTTTTTAATGCTTCCCCTTCCTCCCTGTAGATAATAAGCTGCTTGCTGCAGCAAGGGGCTTTCCATGGGCAACATTTAACAGATGTGTTTTGAATCCTTGCATGGCAACCAAATGCTTGCACCAGCAACGTCTCCTTCTGCAGCCCTAAACAAGCCATATGGTTTCCAGCAGACTTTTCTTTATACCCTCTGCAGGTCAGACACTGGGGTTCCTAGTTATTGTCATGGACAGTCACACAGCTCCCATCACCTCTGCTCCCTGGACTTGCAAAGGCTGTATCTACAGATTTCTCCATACTCAGCATTTCAGCAGCACAATCCAGTGACCAGGCTGCTCTGGTCACAGCACCCCTGTTTCTGCAGCCTGTCTCTTACAGCAGATGTTTCCCCACAGGAACAGCAACATCTCCCAGCTCTGAGGGGCTCCCAGTCCCACCCATCCCACTGGCACTGGCACAGTCTGCACATCCAGCTGCAGGTGGGTGGCAAGGAAGGATGAGTGTGTTCCTCTCCTTCCCCACTGCAGCACCAGCAGTGACTGCCCATCCCAGGGAGGATGGATGTGCAGGGAAACCTCCTCGCCAGGTGGCAGTGGGTAACAAGTGACACAGCAGACCCAAGCAGTCCCTGCAGGTCCTTGGAAAGGCTGGGGAGCCCTGTGGTGGCCAGCTGCATGCACAAGCAGCATGGAGAGAGCAGGACAAGGCACTTGCCTTCCTGTCTCCCTGCCAGCAGCCAGGTCAGTTGAGCAGCAGGCAGCGAGTGGCTGCAGCAGCCCAAGGCAGCACCGACCCAGGGGATGGCAGAGGCTGCCAGGCCCTGTGCCAGCATGGACAGCACAGAGAGTACAGCTTCCCCAAGCCCTGCAGCACCTGGCTGTGCCAGAGACATCCCTGCCAGAGCAGCAGCAGCACTAACAAATCCTGACTAATTAGTGCCTCTGTTTAACACACCGCAGCCATTCATCGAGCCAGCTGCAATTCCAGCACTGCCTCACCCGTGTGGGAGCAGGGCTGGCAGCAGCAGGAGGGAGGGAGAAGGGGCTCAGGAGGGGCACACTGCTCCCACCACCACCTGCTTGTGGTCAGTGCAATGCTGGGTCTAGTCCTGGACGCAGAGCTCTTGCTTGAGCTCTCCACGATGGAAAATCCTAAAGGGATGTGGCCAAGAGCAAACAATGCAGAAATTCAGGGCACAAGATGAGCCCATCTCTGTCTGTTGGCAGCATCAGGGTCTGTGAAGGGAAAGAGAACAGTCTGGCCAAAAGTCAGGCTCAGTTCGTGCACTGCAGAATAAAGTTCCTAAGCCCTGAGGGGTGGTGTACAAACACAGCTTGTTCCTAGAGGGGACTGAACACATTCTGCATCCCAGGAGTGAGGCACTCCACAGGACTGGCATCCCAGCCCCCACCAACAGGAATCCTGCTTTTTAAAATAAAAGAGGGGATTTTAACAACCTAAATCGCTGAAAGGCTCCCCATCAGGAGGGAAAGGGCTGATCTGCAAGTCTCCTCTGCAGCACATCCTGGGGAGGATGAGGACAGCTGGGACAAATCTGGCCATGCTGGATGGGAGAAGGAGATGCTTGATGCTCCTTTCCCATTCCATCCCTCCTGCTGGGGTTGCCTCTCTGTGCCTCCGGAGGTGTCCCAGCCCCAGCAGGTGGCATTGCAGAGCTGGCAGGGAGGTGACAGCGTGCCCTGGGGCTGAGCCAGCGCTGAGGAACTGAAGGAGTGATGCTGATGGGGTGCACAGATACAGCCAGGGGACACCCAGTGCTGTGTGTGCTGCTCACCCCTCCCAGCCCATGTCCCACCCTTCCCACTCCCCGCATTGCTGCTCCCCCTGCCCAGCTGAGGAGCCACAAGACACATCCTCCTGTCACCACCCCACCCCTGCAGCACCCTGGCTGCTCACATGGTGCCAGGGAGGGCTGGATGCTGGGGCAGAGCAGCACCTGCATCAACAGACCCCACAGAGGAGGAGGCAGCAGCCAGCCAGGCTGTGTCTGGGGCCACCCTGTGACCTAAATACAGCTGTTTTGTGTCACCAAGCAGCAGCAGGTGACCAACATCAGTGCAGGCCTGGCCCTCGTTGTTTTGGGGACCCCCAGCAATCAGGACAAGCCATTGCCTCTGTGGGAGGGCCTGGCCTCACCGCAGCTCCCTTTGGCACTGTTTCCAGGGCACCCCCACCACCCAGCCCTCATTCCTGCCCTTGCATGCTGCCCATGCCAGGAGTGAAGCACCAGGAGCCACACAGCCCCACCACAGTGCCAGCTGGCTCCATGGAGCAGGATCCTCATCCAGCCCCTCTGCCAACCACCTCTGCTCAGCTCTTCTCCTTCACCTCCCGTTTTCCTTTGCTCCTCCTGTTCTTCGCTGCTTCTCCTGCCGCCCCTGCTTTCTCCTCCCCCTCCATCACACATCCTACTCCACATTTGCTCTCTCACTCCTTCTCACAGCTCTCTCCATAATGCATTTCCAAAAAATACCTCCCTCCTCATTTCATTTCTATTTTTCTTCCTGCCTTCTTCAGACAGCTTTGGACCTCATGGACTCCAAAGAGAGAGAACAAGGTACAAAAAACCTCAGTAGACAGGCAGGTGCCTCTTCCTCTCCACCTCTGGGCTCTTTCCTTTCTTAAATGTAGAGATCTCTGTGTTGAACACCTCCAGTCCCCACCTGGCTCATCCAAAGGGGGATGTGCTGTAGGTTAGGTGGTGGTTGACACCCCTGTGCCAAGGCTGGCAAACAACCTCTACAGCTACACCAAGCTGGATTCACACCCACCCCTGCAGAGTCCCAGGGCTGCTACACATGGATGGCATCCAGGCTCTCACTGGGAGCCACAGGCCCTGTGAAGGTGAGGGGTGCCAGTGAGATATGAAGAGGAGAAATTAAAGCCCTACCCTGGAGATGGCTCCACTCAGCAAGGGAGCTGAGGTAATCCATCCCTTCCTGCCAGGGCACATCCACCTGAGAGCGCTCCACTTCACTCCCTTCCACCCCAGACCGAGGTGGACAGAACAATATGACCCAGAAAGCCCCACATGACTCAGGAGCCTGCTTGTCTGGGAGATCCCGTGACTCAATCCTGACAAGTATGGCTCACAAGCAAGTCTTCCCTGCAGAGCACATATGGATTGATGTTCTTCTTAGTGGTCCCTCAGCTCCCAGACTCGTCCCACCAACTCAGAAGGTCCTGGCATGTGGACAGTCCTCAAGAGGGTGTAGCAGATCACAGGGGAGGCTGGTAGAGTCTGACATGCAGAGCACAGATCTGTTCCAGCTTTAATTTTGTGTGGAAACAAGCTGACCTACCACAGGACCACACCTAGTTTACCATGTTATTTTAGAGCCTGTCAGAGACGCTGCAGGTCAGGGCAGACATGTCCTGCTTCTCCCCTCGCTGGATGAACATCATCAGTCAAAACAGAAGAGCCAAGAGGGTGGGGGGGAGAGACAAGAGGAAAAGAAGGGGGCAGAGAGATAAAGAGAAGGAGATGGAAGCAAATATCAGAGTTTGAGCAGGAACTACCTTTCTTGGACACTTTCCTCCCCTCCTTAACTGAGCTGTGTTTTTTAGTGGCCTTATGGGTGCTGGCAGCTTGCGGCACACGGGTGAGGTGCACGGGCAGTCCGGCGGCTGACATCAGAATAGCTGTCATGCCTACAGTGGGTACGAGGTCAACATGCAGGAAGGAAACAATGGGGAAACACATTCATTAAAAAAAAACTTTAACCTTTCAAAGAAAATAAAAATTAAAAAAAAGTAAAATAAAACAAAACCCAAGCCCTAAGTTCTGAGGGCATAAAATGTCCGAGAGGTAACAGGGCTGGAGTCGGCACCAGGAGAGGATCTGGAAGTTTTCAGAGGGAGGAGCCCAGGCAGCAAATCAAGGGAGGGAAATGTGGGCACGTGTCTTGTCTGTGACCCCTTGTGCTGGTGTGTAAAGAGGACCTTCCTCTTTGAGCTTTAGGCTCCTCAGGCACCGAGTCTGCTGTGGTGTGGAGTTCCCCTGCTGAACCAGAGCCCTGGAAGCAGCCCTGAAGGATGAAGGGCGTCACCCATAACCCCTAAAGGTCCTGTCAGCTGTTCCCCCTAAAGCCACACATTTCAGCAGTGTCACACTGAACTGAGCCCCAGAGTGCAGCTGAGCTGCCTTCCAACACCAGGGCAGAGCTGCCCCCCACAGCCTCTCCTCCCTGGCGCTCCGGTTTTCCCTCACTCCCAGCAGCAATGCACTCCTCATCCTCCCCCATCCCAGCCAGCTGTATCCATGGGATGCAGTCTGATAAAAACTGATAAATCATTAAAAGGACAGCCATTCCCTGAAGGTAAAACTGGCACACAGAAAGAGACAGGACTGATCATGCTGATCCAAGATGATGTTTGCCTGTGGAATCCAGGCTGGTTACAAATCATAACATTTCCAAGGTACCATACTGCTCTCACACTTACATCCAAGAGAACACCTGCTTTTGCTTTCCCAAGAGCAGCCTCTCACCTGCAACAGCCAGCATCAGAAATCAGAAAAAATGCTTATAGTTGCAAATCAACAGCAGAAAACCTAAAAGCCAGCATTTCCCCAGAAATCCCCTCTGAGGGCAGACCATGCAAACCACATCTTAATGCTACAGACATTCCTGCTCAGTAATGCATGGCCAAAGCTGAGATTTCCAAGCACTTTATTTTTGCAAGCCTCTATTCAGTCATATGGGGAAAGGAAGATTCTAGAGCACATTTGTTCAGGACAAAAATGAGGCACCTTGCCCACACATGACTGAAAATCGAGTTATGATGGGAAGCATCAGCTTTGTGTGCAAGTGGTAAGACTATTTTCTGCCTCAAATATGCAACCAGTCAAGAAGGTGTGTCCTGTGACTGCAAATGCCCTGTGCAGAGCCTGTGTCAGTGCCCCTCAAGCAGAATTACTCCTACACAGTGCTGACCACAATTTGAACTTCCTTTTCCTAAGGTTTGAGCACAAATATTTCAGAAGCTGCTCAACTCCTTTCTTGACAGCCACAGTTGAATGTTTTTACTAAAACTTTCCCATCTAAGGGCCAAAAGACAGACAGAAGGGGTTTCACCAGAGAGGGAGTGGGACAGAGAGAGGAAGGACTTTCCCCAGGGTTACCCAAGAACTTTTGGGAGACCTGGGCTGACCTAAGGCCAGGCTGCCCAATGGGTGGTGAAATGCACTTCCAAATGGAAATAGGTAACCAGGCAGCAATGGATCACCCTCAGAGGGGATCTAGATCTGAGATCAAGAGTTCTCCCAGTTCCCAGGAGCTGCAGAGCCAGAGCAGGACCTCCAAAGCATACTAAGACTGGGTTAGTACCCCTTGCCCTACTGGCAGCACCAGGCACAGCCAAGGAGAGCTCACCAGATCCAGAAATTCCCCCACCAAAGTAACTCCCTTGAAGTCCTAACTAAAGGCCACAAGCCTATTGCAAGCTCTCAACCCATCAAAACCAGCAGTCCACTCCTCCCAGGGAGCCTTAAGGAAGAGCTTAGATGTCCCCAGAACAAAAGCTGCTTGTTTTTTTCATGAGTGCAGCTGAGGCCCAAAGCCCAGCAGCAGCACCAAAGCTGCCCCCTGCACCTTTCAGGTCCTTTCCCCTCTCAGCAGAGAACAGTCAGAGGTGTTCCAAGAAGAGCAGCAGCAACTCTGGCTAGAGAGGCTGGAGGAGCAATATTCTTGGGAGACAGGGAAGATCTCCCACCACAACTGGGGAAACCATCTCAGCCTGACCCAGTGAGGCTGCACAATACTATTCCTAGAACTGGTGCAGAAAAGGAACAGGAGAGCTGTCTCTAGAAGAGCTGTTTCTAAGCAGTGCAACAGCTCTGATGGCACAGACTGACATTTGAAAAGTGAGTCCAAAGACTAGCAGGGATTATCACCGCCCACGCACAGCTGTCTGATAGGCAAATGCAAAATTAATGTGTTCTTCTGAAGAGATCAATACTGTCTTGCTAACATTAGCAGGCAGAGCCCAGAAACAAAGAGAAAACAGAAGCTCAGGCTGAACAACTGGCTTCAGACTCTCAAAGGCAGAGGGCAACAAAATTCAGACCAAGCAAAAAGCAGGAGCCACAGAACCTCAGGTGAGCTCAGCTATTCTGTAACACAGCCCCCTTGTACCTGGAATAACATGCCCCACCACAACTGCCTGCCAGCATCATGAATCATCACAAAACAAAACAAAACAAAAACAAAACCAAAAACAAATCAAAAATCCACCATTTGTTCCACAAACTTTCATTTGTTTTTCTGAGCTGCATACCCATCTACAACTCCACACAGACATGTAAGCACAGGGCAAAAGTGGGACCAAGAGAATTACCCCAACTCAATGTTCTCCTATCTTACATTGGTCAAGAAAAGGTGCAAGTTGGAAATTACCTGTTCTTGCCCAGTTTTTAACCTTCTGCTGCCTTAGGAGCTACACGCAATGAATCATCTTCTGCAGATTTAAGTCAAGAGAGCATTCAAAAAGTTCTGGTGTTACACTGCTCTGCTGCCTCATGCCAACCCCAGGAGCAATGCTGCCTTTAAAGCTCAAATACAATAACCTCAGCATTATCAATCCTCCCACAAGTTTGGTGACTGCAGTCCCCAGGAAGGGACATCCCTGACCAGGCCTTAGGTGGCAGGGTGTTTTCCTACAAGGTGCAAATACAGACACACATCAGCTCCACAGACTGAGTCTCCAATTCTCACAGTTGGTGCAGATACAAAAATTGCAAGTCAGAACCTGCTCCAGGCATCTGTGGAGCGGCACCAGGAGCAAGTGTAGCCCTGGACCTGGATAAATTCTTGCCTGAATACAAGTTACAACATGACAAGCTTGCCCAGACCAAGACTGCTTTGGGTATGTCCCTGTGAGAGCTCCTGCTGCTCACTAGCTAGTCCCAGAGCTTGAAAAATATTCTATGTTCATACTTTCCACTGGGCTCTGGGTTTCTTCCCTGCAAGGACTGCAGGAAGGAGGAGAAAGAAAGCCTTGCAAGGAATCCTTTGGGATCTGATCTGATTCTGTGTGTGCAATAACAACATGCAGAACTGCCTTTTTTCTCTTGCTCAAAGCCTCTTATTTGGCCAGAAATACAACATTAGTGGCTCCTCGGGGTAAAATTATTTTCACTGGAGCTGTGACAACATCCACCAACTTTTTGCAGCCTGCTGTGTAAATAAGGGACTTTTTGTAATATCCTGTGCAGAAGCTGAGCACAGGAAAAACACCCTGACATTATGTAATGAGTGTTGGCCACACAGTCACTCACACCCAGCCCAACAAGCCCCTCTGGCCACCAGCTCTGGCCACTGACCTGGATTTGCACAGGCCTCAGACTGGAGCAGGGCAGAGCTTACCTTCAGATAATGTGAGATCTCAGAAAAGCATTGCTAATTTGTACAACTATATCCACCAGCAAAATCAGTATGGTTAGTACCTCCCCAAATGCCCCAGCTCCTGGAATCATGCAAACAAGAAACACCCAGTTTTATTTAACAAAAAGCTCCTTTTCAGAGTTCATCTTTAACACAGTGTTAGAAGGGCCTTTATATGAGCACCTTGCCAGCCCTCAGCCCCAAGGCACACCAGCTAAACTCCATTAGTCCCAGGAAATGTTAGTCCAGCTGATCCTTGAACACCAACACTGTGGTTTAAGAGTTTGCTTAGACCTGTTTGGCATTTCAAATACTTGAGAGAAAAGAAAAACTTTAAAAGACAAGTTTCCACATGCACTTTGAAGTATTAAAATAGCAGAAAGCAAGGAAAAAAATTATACTTTTTTGTACAAAACATGGTTTTAAAGTCAGCTTCATGATTTCTGGGATCCCAAGAGGTGCTTTCAGAAGATGTGGGGTTGACAGTGTTACAAATCCCATCACACAAACAAAACCCAGCTTCTAATTCAGACTCACAGGATTCTTCACCTCCTTTTTAGCCACCAGAAGTTCCCTCTGCATCCAAGAGATGCACCTGCAGCATTTCTCAACCTCACCCATGAGACTCAGGGGTTGTATCTGTCCAGCTTCAAACCAGAGCCAAAGCTGCTGAGACGCCAGGGGATGGAGACCAAGACACATTTCCCAAAACAAAACCTCCTTCATTTCCATCTGAGACTTCTCTCCCTTCACAATACTGTCCCCCCAGCCTTCTCCACTGATGTTGTAGGAAGCAGTCCTGCAGTGGGGACTGGAAAAACAAAAGGAGCCCAGCCTGTGTTAGAGAATAACCTGAGTAATGAGTAACTTGGACACCATCAGCAGGATTTTAATTATGAACAAAATACCACTTCCCAGAAGAGGTTCCAAAAACAGAGAGCAGAGCATAGAGGGGAAGAAGGTGTCCCTAAAGACCCAGCCAATTAATATTTTAGCAAAACTTTTCCTTTTTACCAGAACTCCATTGCTTGCTTTTCACCAGAAATACCCCCAGAGATTTATTTTCCTTCCACTGCCTAATTAACTTGTCTTAATCTTTCCTCTGCTTCTATTTGACTTTGAGGACTCAAATGCAGATTTCCCTCCTCTCCTGCACCTCTGAGGTGTGGGACACGTGGCAGCAGGCAGCACAGCATCCAAAGCTGTGTCCTGTGAAGGAAGACCTGGATCTGAAGGAGACCCTGGCTTCTGCACATCCCTACATCCTCATGTGCCTCGTGCTGGCCTCCTCAGGGAGAGGTAAAGAATATTAAAATGAGTTATTATCCCTTCTTTTACACCCCCAGACAGCAAAACCAGAGATATCAATTACACATTTAACCATTTTATTGTATTAAATGGTGGCAAATGGTTTATTCTATTGGGATTTGCTACAGCCTCTTCTATCTAAGCGTGGCACCACAAGGAATAAACAGACTGCACATATTCACCTCTGTACATGGAGAATGAGATCACAGGTAACAACACCAACACAGCCTGGATTCATCAGGGCTCTCCAGCTCTGTGCTTTATTTACCTTTATGTGATTAAGCACCTAATTACACAGTCAGTGCTAACAGCCAGGGCATGAAAGGCAGAGCTGTTACAAGCAAGGGGAGTTCTGCTCAGGTCACCCACCCAGACAAGGTCTGAGCTTGACTTTACACCTCGTTTCCACAGTATTTTGTTAAGGAGGAGACAGATGGGCTGCATGCTGTCAGAGGACACCTGTGTTAGTCTTCATGCAGTGCCAGTTTGGCTACAGACACGTGCAAGGCAGTTCTCATGATGGTGCCAACACCAGATGAAGGGAAACATCAATCCTGGGGACCCTTTTCAGCCAGGGTAAAACCTGGCACTCAAGAAGAGACCAAACACCTTTTCTGGAATCAGGTGGGAACCATTGTCTTGAAAAACAAGAATGTGACTGTCTCTGCTCACTCAGGAGCAAAGTTTGGTGTTCCAGGAGCTAATAACCTCAAGAGACCATGCATGGACAAGAGACAGAGGAAGAAGAAGGTTAACAGACATTCTGTAGTGTCTGAAACAGAGCAAACCCCAGAAAATACCAGATATCAGAGGTTTAGCACTCCTCTACCAGGTAATGTGAGAGTTTTGAGAGCTCAGCTGGTACCAGAGCACCCAGATCCCCCAGTACCACCACACCAGGGCCATTGCTTTGGCACTGGCTGAGCCAAAACACAGCAAAGGTGCCACTGGCTTTTGGCACAACACTTCCACCAGAAGCTGACAGCAAAATTGTCATTTTCAAGGCAATGCCATTTCAACTTGAGCAGGCAAATCTGCTCTGAAAAGGAGCATTGAAAACTGGCGCTTTCATCCCTCCCAGACACACTGCTCAGTATATTTAGTACTGCGCTCACAGGTCTGCATAACAAGCAAACCTGTGTTCTGCTGCACCAGGAGACAATGTCTGATTCAACTTCTGTCTCCCCTTTCCCAAGACAAGGCATCACAATCCTCTTTAAGCTAAAGACCACCTGAGCTTTTTAAATAAAACCACATTGTAAAAAATCGTATTATAAACCACACAAAAATCTCACACCACTCCTTTCCTTTGACTTTAAAAACAGCAGAAAATAGCAGCTAGCACTGAGCTTGATTCACATACCCTTTCCTTTGCTACTTGCTCATCCATATGTACAGAAGAAGATGAATAGCCATGCCTCAAATAATCTCACTTTTTTTGGAAGATTCAGGATGAGAAAAACAGTTCAGAAGGTTTGTCTATCCCATTCTCCCACAAACCTGCCCTCTTTGCTTTTCTGGAAAATCTTTGGGTCTAAAACTTTAAATACCAGCAACATTTCTAACTCTTTCCAAAAGTCAAAAATGGAAACTAAGTGCTACAGAAAGGCAAACCTCTCATTCACCTACTCCTAAAGATTGAGCAAATAAAGCACAGGGGAGTTCTTACCTGCCAGGGCCTGGCTCACCCTGCTGGGTTTGGGCATCTTAACAGGCAGGGTCTGGGCACTGGAGAGAAAAAAAAAGAGATGACTTTAACAGCAAGGATCAGCGACAAACAAAACAAAGACAAGTCAGCAATGCACTGCTCCCTCCTGCGTGCCAGGGCCCTGGATGTATGAACAGGGACTGATTGTTCAGATGAGCCCCAGCTGGGAGCCTCACCCATGCACCCTTCTCCCACGGCTCCAGCAGCTGCACTTAAGGAGCTGTGTCCTTGCCAGAGCTCTCTCCTAGACTTACTTACCTGCAAGGGGGGCCTTAGAGCTCTGCTAGCTGCTTCCAGCCCCATCTTCTCCTAAAACTCATCCATTCCTCCTGCTGGACCCTGCTCTGATGCTGTCATACATCCCTGCTCTTGTGACACCCCCACACAGCTTCCTGTGAGCAGCCAACCTGCACTGCACATCTGAGGGGGATGAGGCAAGGAAGGCTGAAGGAGACCTAGAAGAGCTTGGCCTATTTTCATTTGGAAATAGAGCATATGGACACCAAACATGCCCTGCAGGTTCCTCACCTACTTGTTTTGTCAGTGCTGGCAGTTGTATTCCCACTTTGGGATACATGGGCAGCGAGGGTTATGCCACCAGCTGGCAGCAGGAGTTAGGGAGGAAAGGGGAGCAGCAGTGTCAGTGCTGATGGGGGTCACTAGGGAGGAAACCCAGCTGGATCCACACTAGCAGAGCAGGAACACTTGAAATCCAGATGCTGGCACAGAGAAGCCATCCATGGGCTTTGTCTGAGGTGGCCCATGTGCCTGGGATGGATGAGGCTCATGCACCTCAGCAGCAGTTAATACATGGTGCATTCAGACAACAATTTTCAAGGACTCCCCAAAATTACACAAACCTGGCCAGCTGCTCAGAATTCAGAGACTAAGGTGGCCAAGAACCCAAATCTCACCCACTATTTAGGGGAAACCAGCTGGGATGCAAGAGCTGCCCTGCCCAAAAACGTACTGTAGAGGTTCTTCCTTTCAGTCTTGCTAAAATATTTATTTACATTTCCATGACAATGACCAGGGCTGAAAAGATTTTTGAGTGGCACATGGCTGTTTTCCACCCCAGCTGTCCCCTCTCCTACCTGTCACAGCTTGGAATAGGTGTGCTGGCCTCCCTGAAGAGCCCAGGGCAGGACAGAGGGCTTGGTGCAGCTCTGGCAGCCTGGCCAAGTGAGATCAGCACCCCCAGACCCTTATAAAGCTTTCTGGACCACAGGGGTTTCCCTCCTGCCTCTTTCAAAGGCTGTGCTTTCCCTTCTGCTGCCCCAAATTTTGCAATGCCTTCAAATGATGCAACAGACTCTTCTGGCTACAATTCAAACCCACTAAATGCAGGGGAAACCTTCCCTGTGATTTCAAAGGCCTCTAAATCAGACATCTGTATGACTCTCTTTCCTGGTTCACCCTCTTTGTCACAGCTGCTTCTTACGTAGTTCTCTACTTCTTTATCTCATCCCGTTGCTTCATCTCTGCCCTTATGATCTTCTTCAGAAGCTGGCAAGGAGCAGGACTCCTCAAGCTGCAGATATGAAGGATCTTGAGGACCAGGAGCTTGACAGAACTGCTGCCAAAAAATCAGAGACATTGGACCCTCCCTCATTTCCTCCTGAGAAACCAAGAAGATACCTCTGAGCCTGGGCACCCCCTCCAGCCCAGCCTGTGACTGATACAAGTTTGTGTTTTGTTGTCATGCCCTGAGATCTGAGATGAAGCAGCACCTTGGGCACTTTCACTTCCCCGCGGAAGGTAAAAAATAAAATAAAGCACAAAGCTGAAGCCTCTGCTGTACCAGGAAAGCAGGTGGGGGCAGGGAATGCTTCCAACGGGCTGGAACACAGGGTCACTCCACCTGAGGCTGGAGAAAGCAAACCCAGAGCTGCCCTGGGAAGGGATCACTGGTAACCATGCTTTGAAAAAATGGCAGAGAAACCCTTCACTCTTCTTTCCTAATTGTGAGACTCAAATCCAAGTCACCCACGAGTCAGAACTTGTATAAAGTTGTCCTGGTTTCAGCTGGGATGGAGTTAATTTCCTTCCTAGTAGCTGGTTCAGTACTGTGGTTTGGGTTTAGGATGAGAATAATGCTGGTAGGTAACACAGGGATGTTTGAGTTGTTGCTGAGCAGTGTTTTCACTAAGTGAGGCCTTTCCTGCTCCTCACCCCACCCCAGCAGTGAGGAGGCTGGGGGGCACAAGAAGCTGGGAGGGGACACAGCTGGGACACTGACCCCAAGTGACCCAAGGAATATTCCAGACCACAGGATGCCATGATCAGTAGCAAAACCAGGGGAAAAACTGACTGGGGCTGCTGCTTGGGAATGGCTGGGCATTGGTCAGTGGGTGTGAGCAACTGCTTAGTGCACTACTTGTTTTGTATGTTCCAATTATCATCAGCACTATTATTTTCCTTCTCTTCTCTGTCCTGTTAAGCTGTCTTTATTTTAACCCACAATTTTTACTTTTTTTCTTCCAATTGTCTCCCCCATTCCCCTGGGGGAGGATCAGACGAGTTGAGGGGCTGTGTGGTGATTAACCATCTGCTGGGTTAAACCACAACAGAAATGAGAAGAGCCCTTGAGATCTGTAGAGAGAAACAGATAAGCACTTGATGCATTTGCAAGCAATCAAGTTTGGGAAGCTGTGAGTGCACTGCAGATAAATTACCATCCATGAGCCAGGAAACAGTCAGTGGTCAGCTGCACTCCTGGTGGAAAGGCAGAGTGTGTCAGCTTTGGCTGCTGGAGGCTTTGAGCCAACTGATGTGATGGAGAAACCAAATACTTCTTATTTCACTAAATACACACATTCATAGCAGCATCTCAGCTAACAGTGCTGTGGGGTGTGCTGACCCACGCTCCCTGAGCTCTGTTCCAACTGCAGAAAGCCCAAAGGCTGATGAAACTGAGGGAAACCCACACTGCTCTGAGGTACCACAGCACTGCCTGGGCAGGTCTGCAGCCACAGTGCGTGGGAGGAAGTGCTGCCGTGCCAAAAAAGGTGAGGAAATGCTACTCAGAGCCACCCTGGGTCTGAAGTGGGGGATTGGGGGAGGAAGGGGATGAGGTAACAAGGAAGGATATTGCTATTGTAGTGTAACGTGGACCGTGCATCCAATAATGGAAGAGCACAAGCTCAGATATTCCAGCATTGCCATATCAGTGCTGGCTTCTGGGGAGAGGCCCTGCTCATTTATTGAAAACAGCTCAGTTAGGAGAAAAAATGATGGTTTGGGTGAGGGAGATCTGGGTAGCATCAGTGCAAGAGCAAGCACTGCAGTGTGCAGAGACGAGAGGAGCTGCTCAGACACCTGCTCCTGCTGCCCACGGAGATTTGTTCCCAGGCACTGCCTTTGACTCCTGGCCAAGTGCTCTTGCAGGTGCTTGCAACACCTGAATTCTCTGAGTGTGTCCTCATACCAGTTCCTCCTTCCTGGTCCAATTTTGTCCTGCTGTTCACTGCAGCTCCTGCCCTCCCACTGCTCTGTGTGCTGGATGTTCCTGAGTGTAACAGGGATCACCAGGTTGTGAATAAAAGGATGCAAAATAAGACAATATCCTCAGAGATTCAGCAAGAAGATCCTGGTAAGATTTCCTACCAGTGGTTCCCAGGCAGTTTGCTATGGGAAGAAGACAAGGCAGACTGAGATTTCAGCATGACAAACCCACTGGCTTCTCCAGAATTTCAAGAATCTGAAACACCAGTGAGACAGCAAAGCACAAGTCCAGCAGGAACTGTGTCAACAGCTTGGAATCCAGGGCTGCTGCCACTTCAAACACTGGGTGGCCAGGTTGGAGCCACCACCTGGGCCACACATGCACAATATCCCAATGGAGCAGAACTGGGGAAGCTGTAGGAACTCACCCTCTCCACCTGATACAGCCCTTTATTCCTTCCTCTCCCCTGCACACAACCACAGATCTCTGTACCATGGCATCTTTGTAGCCCTCTGGGCAACAGCCAACACTGATCTCACAGATCAGGGCAGCATCCAGCCCTGCTTCACACCAAGTGCCACCACAACACCTTAAGGTGCAAACCCTTTCCCAGGGCTCACTGTCAGGTGACATTAATGACCCCACCTGGTGGTAGCACCATGCTGGCTAAAGGGGCTGCAGGACAGCTCACAGTGGAACCAGCACCAGGAGAGCTCCTCACCACCCAAGGAGCTGATGGGAATGCCTCTGGACAAAGCTGAAGAGTGGAGAGAAAAAAGGAAAGGCCCAGGTTCGGGTCCTTCCTGATCCTACAAAGCACTGACAGTGCGTTGTTCCCCATGGGAGACTCGGTTGCAGCACCACACCTTTCTTAAGAACACCCCAATTCTGTCAGCATCCTTTTCCAGCTCCCAAGACCCCCGTTCCCCCTTATTTTATACAAAATCCTGCCCTCATGAGCTGCCTGCCTTATTTGTAGGCACAACCCAGACCAGCAGCTGAAGCCACATAAGCTCAGAGAAGCCTGCAAAGCTTCTGTAGGGATTTGCCTGGCTGAGACACTAATTAATATCCCTCAGAAGATTGCTTCCTGCAGCTTTACTCGCTCATATTCCAAGCAGGGCACTCCTTACTGTGCTTCAGGAGTGCCTTACTCTGTAATTAGCACAGTGCAGGGAACAGGGGAGCTCTTGCCCTAGGGAATTGATGCTTTCCCACGTGGGGTGGGAAGGATTTGCCAGGAGGTGGCTGGGATCCTGGTTAACAGCGCTGAGCTAAGGACACAACCCTTGCCATGGCACACTCCATGTGCAGATTCCAGTGCTGTCTGAGAGACAGGCCAGATTCATTAACTGGGTTTAATCCACGAGAGGAAACTAACGCACCAAGAAGCAAAATAACTTGCCCACATGGATGTAATTCATTAGCAGCACAGCCAAGGATATTAGCATCTAGTTAAGCCTTGGCACTCCTCTCTGGGTTTTCCAGTGGCTTTGACCCTCTTGAGAGCAGGAGGAAATTAAAGTGCATTTGGCAGTGCTGGAGCCCCGCCTGCTCTCACACCAGCATCCGCCCTCCAGCAAGCAGGAAATACATTTAATCACCCTCAGTGGCACAACAGCCTGGGCATGCCTGCTCTGGGGGTACCCCTGCCTGCCTGCCTGCTAGAAATAGCTGTCCCAGCCACACAGGGAGTCAGGCAGCTCTCCAGGATGAACTGCACCTCGTTCTCAGCCCTGCAGGAGAGGTGCTGCCATTTTTAGCTGTGTTTCCTAAAGAAACTGGGTGTAGACAACTGCACTGCCTTTCAGCCTCTCCCAAGGAGTTTTTGAGCCCTTCTGCCAGTTGCAGCTCAGTCACCTCTGCAAGTTTTGTGGAGCAAGTAATCTGTCAGGGCTGCTTTGGAGCCAAAGCTTGTGGGGTGTGCACAACACAGAGGCAGACACCAGAGGATGCACCGTGCTCCCTTCCCTCGGGCCTCTGAGCATGGACCAGCACAGAACTGCACATCACAGCCAAGAGAACACAGCCAGAAACCCCTGGCCGGATAATTAATGCAGGACAATTAGCCAAAATGGTTAGACTGCTGGGTGATGCAGGGCATTGACTGCAAGGGAAGGGGAACTAACCACCATGCTATGTCCGAGGGGGGAAGAGAGGGAACCTAGTAGATAAAATAACCCAGGAATGCTCTGGGCTTAGGAATTAAATGAAACACATTGTTAGAGTTTGCTACTCAGGTTTCCCCTAATTCACAGAAATTAAAGGATTTTCTGCTGGGACATGGGTTTCATGAGCCTGACACTGTAACTCCAGCCAGGAGCAATTACACCTACCCAGTGGCATTTCCGACTCAAGCCCAGCACAGGCTGATGGGGAGAAGCCATCCTGAGCTGTCAGCTGGGGATCAAAAGTCCCTCTCACATATGGCACACTGCTGGAAGACAGACATAGCCCCCCTGTGTGCACTTGTTGCTCTGGCAGGGATAAGGGAGAGTTGCAAAATTAATCCCAAAGGACTGGAGATCACACCCCAAGGGAACAGACAGCCAGGGGAGTGGGGCTCACTGGGGGTGTGGGTTCTACACAAATCTGACAGCACTCACACACTCCCAGCTATCCAAAGAGCTGCCACCTGCCCTGTGTGGCATGTCCTGCTGTCCCCAGCACAGATCTAACTGTACAATCCCTTTGCACCCCCAGAAAGGCTGGCTTGGCTAGGGATGATTGCCAGGACACCGGTCACCTCACTCCCTCCACAACACAAACAGCTGAGCTGCCAAACAGATACAAACAGCCCAACCTCAACCAGCCATGGCAACCAGCCATGGGCACTTCCTGGCTTCCTCCTGGCCATCCCTCTCCTCCCAGTCAGCACTGCCTGGGCCATGGGCTCAGCTCATGGTCAGGAGCCCGTGGCAGCCCTCTCCAAGCATCTCTCTCCCATCCTCCCTCCTCTCAGGACAGCCTGTCCCACCCCCACAACGTACCCAGACCCCATATGACTCCAGACAGGCTTGTGGGACAACTGCTGCAGCACTTGGCTCTTCCTTTTCAAACTCCCCACCCTGAGCCACTTTGCAAATCCTCTGGGGAGGGATGGGGCCTCCAGGCAGCCCAATGGCCCCATGCACCCACCAGCAACTCCTGTGAGAGGGGGAATTTGGCAGCTTCTTCAGGAGACAACAACAGCCTCACTGGGGGCTCCTGCAGGCAGTGCTGGGGTCTGATTTTCAGCCCTGCTCGAAGGTGACTGGAACAGAGAAGTGCTGTGGATGCTTATGGCAACACAAAAAATAACCAGGTGGAAAAAAGCACCAAAAAAAAAGACCGTGAGAAAGAAGAACAGGATGTGAGGAGTCATTTCACTCGGATGACCCCGAAGAGGGAAAGTCCTGACACGACACTAAGAAAAACATCTCAAGATTCACAGTCTTGTTTAAAACACAAATGAGATTCAAAACAAACCTCAAAACCCTGTGTCTCATGCAATTAGCAGAATGTGCTTCCAACACTCTGCTAGATCTCTTATCTCTGTACTTACTTGGACAGGTAAGTCAGCCCTGGCAAGTTCCCCTGCAGTTTCTCAGGGGTTCACAGCTGGATTACTCCCGGTGAAGTGAGTGTAAGGCTCTGCCACTTCCAGCCATTCACAAACAGAGGGAGCAGTCAGCCAGCCCTCGCTGGGTCACACTCGGTGCCAGCACTGCCACAGGCAGGCCACACACCCCTCTGCCAGCAAGGGCTTGAGCACAGGAGGAGTTAAGATCCTGAAAGTGGAATAACCAACTGTGGCTTGCCCCAGCAGCCCATGCCGTGGAGAGGAGCCGGGCTGTCGGACCGCAAGCCTCTGCTTTTCACTGAGCTGGCAGCAACCAAAAGGTCTGAAGAGAAGAGAAGCTCTTCCTCCCCCACTGGTAAGGTGCAAACACAGCCCTTCTTTGGCTCTAGCTGAGGGGAGCTGAAATCCTGAGCTGAGAGATGCACACTGCTTCCAGCCCTGTCAGAGAAGAGCCACAGTGAAAATGAATCCAGTGGCACCTCTGCTCTTCATCACCACTTAGTCTGAAAAATAACTTGATTTTGACAGAGAGTTCGTGAGGTCTCAGCCACATGCAATGAGTCCTGTGGTCCCTCCTTGAAGCGAAGAGCTTAGAACCCAGAGCAGTGTTCCACTCTACTGCCTAATTTGAATTAGTGTGTTTACAATCCCCTTTTTCTTCACTGAGTCCCCCTCAAAGTTGCTTTTTAACCTAACCCAAAATACCACTGCTCACTATTAATTTTCTCAAACCCTCAGAATCCCAACCTGAGTGAATTGCCCTGTGGTTCAAGGACATTGGTAGACAGGGACTATATTTCAAATGGGAAGAAAAGAGGTAGAAAGCAGAGGGGAAGTCCTTTCATCCACGGTACTGGATACACAGGCACAAACCTCTGTCTCCTAGGGAGAAGACCCTTGCAAAGTCCTCTGGGACAGAGAGGCTCCTGGATGCAGACCTGGGCACAGCAATCTCCTGGACACACACACGGTATTTAAAGGTGAATTAGGATCTGTACCTGACTCCGTTCGACGTTGCCAGTGCTGCGCTGAGGCTCCCAGTCTGAGCCAAAACCAAGGTGTTCTGTGCACTGAGTTTCGGCGCTGACCTTGCTCCAGTCAAAGCGGGTTTGTTATAGGGCACGAAGCCGACGTTGGAAGAACTTACTGACGCTGTCCTCCCGGGAACCTGATGAGCAGTGGAAGAGTTGGGAAGGTTTGTCATGGAGTGACGGTAGCGTGTGGTGATGGGACCAGTCCCGCTGTTGGGCCAGCACTGCTGGCAAGAACATCCCACCCCTGTGTGAAGGGGTGCGGTGGAGGTGGTCACCGGGTACGGGGCGTCCAAACGCCGCTGAACGCTGCGGCGGAACCGCGTGGTCTTGTTGGTCTGGACTTGAGCCACAAAGTCAACTTCGTAGTTGTAGCCCAAGGGCCCGAGGTCCACCCGCTGGTGGTTGGTGGCACGGGCTTGCTCCAGGAACACGCAGACGCTCATCTCGTACGGGGACCACCCGCCCTCGTCGTTCTGCCACTCCCAGACGACGCCCTGCCCAGCAGCTGAGTCCCCAGGGAAGACGTGCCTGCGGACAGCCCGCATCGTCCCTGTGTGCGACAGGAGGGACAATAAACACCATTTAGGGAGCACAGAACTAACAGGGACCTTGTCCCAGGGATTGTTTCTGCACAGATCTGAGCTGCCTACATGGGGGTGGCCTCTCATTCTCCCTCAAGAGGGGCACTAGAAGACCTTCTCTTCCCAACAGGGCTGGGTTTGCTCATGAAGCTTAGAAAAACGCAACATCCCTGAGATCCCTGTCCCTCTGCCAAATCTGATTGTGGGCTGGCAGCAGGTTCAAAAGCTGCAAGGAGGAAGGGTGGGAAAGGAGGGAAGGAGAGAGGATGCAGACGCAGACACACCCGAGCACAAAGGCACAGTGATCACATATGCCTCCCTGACGTTAAAAGGAAAATAAGGAAAAAGAAAAAAAAAAAAAAATCAGACTGAGGCACAGATCTGGTTAAAAAAAAACCAACTCCCACAGCCTTGACAACAGAGTAACTATAGAGACAAGACACCATTGGGAAGTGCTTTGTAGGAACACTTAAGGGGCTGAACGCCCACTTTGTTACACAAGGGTTGGGACAATTTTGGTCTTGGGAGAGTGGGTGAAGTCCCACAAGGGGCAAGGGCAAGGACTTTGGAGAAGGGCAAACTTCTGCAGGCTCCTGACTGCTGGGAGAGAGAGCTAGACTAGGGAGGGGAAGACAATGAAGTAACTTGAAAACTGGAGAGAGCAGCTGTTCAGACAAAGGGAGAGAAATGGAAGCAGAAACACTCCAAGGCCGCTCGACAGCGACAGCTGGAGCTCCAGCTCCCTGGAAGCCTGGCCTTCCAGGATGACTTCACTCCTGGCTACTTTATTCCTCACTTCAAAAAAGCAGCAGCCTAATGAGAGGGAAGGAAGCCACCCAACAGGACAGAAGCCCTGTAACCTTTGAAAAATGGGTTCTTGCAGCAGGGTCAAAACTGCTACTGCAGGAAAAACCCTCAGCAGCATTCTGCACAGAGAAAGAGGAGCTGTGGGGAAAGCAAGCCTGGGGATCTGGGAAGGTGAGGGTGAACAGGGGTGCAGGCAGTTGTTACAACACAGGAGTTTAAAGAAGAGCTCCAAGAGAAAAAAATATTAAATAAAGCCTCTAAAGAAGTCATGAGAGTTATGGCACTATGTTTCAAGACCCCAGGTGAAAACTGGCACATTTACAAGTACCCACACCTAAAGCCTGAGGAGAACTGTCCCAGGACAACACTGGAGATTCTGTGGGGCACAGGCAATCCAGGCAAGCTTCACACCCAACAAGCACATCCCAAGGAAGAGGGAGGACAGCCCACGTGGGACTCCACACTGCCAAAATCCAACTGCTGCTGTGCTCAGGCTCTGCCTGCCTGCATGCTGGCATCAGGATCATGCTGCTGTTATTGTACCCAATGGTTGTGAAAACTGTGTTTCCTCATCTCAGCACTGCTGAAGCTCCAGAGCTGACACAGGCTCTCTCAAAGGCAGAATGTGCCAGACCAAGGAGTGCCAGGAGCTGTGTTTCTGCTCCAGAGCAGCACCAAGCATCCTGCTTATTGCAGAGCAGAACTCCCCAGTGACACCAGCCAACAAACAACATCTCATCAGCACACTTAAACTACCAGCAGCCAGTCAAACACAGCAACCTCCCCAACAGCTCAACCACGGAGCTCAGGATTCCTGTGGGACCAGACCTTCCTCTGGCAGAAACTAACAGCAGAACCAAGATGACCTTCCCAGCCTGGAACTGATGTCTTAGTGGAAAAGCAGACTAAACAGCCAAAAGCAAATTCTAGCAATGACTGCTCCTATCCAGCAAGTCCTGCCAAGTTGCAGAAACATAAACAGCTTCAAAAGGTGGATAACTTCAGGAATGAACCCCTGAGGAGGGATGGGACTGGACTGGGAATGAGATGGTGAGATGTGCATTACATTTAGGAATGAGTGCAGGGAACCTGCTCCCAGAGAAAGGGAACTGCTACAGGTAAGGCAAGGTGTCCAGTGGGACACATCTCAGGAGACCAGCAAGGCTTCCCCTGCTCCATTGGCACTCAGAAGCTAAAAGCAGCACAAAGAACACTACAGGACTTGCAAGCAAGTTGTGTTTTTAACACCCTCAAACAGCAGTAGAATTTTTTATGAGTCAACAACAAGACCCAGGCCACGCACTTGGAAAACATCTCCCTTCCCCCAGGCTGGCAGAGAAACTGGCATTCCTCTCCAGGGTGGGCAAGCAGCTGTGGTGAGAGGACAACTCCTGCTGCTGCCCTGCACTCACTCCCAGCTAATCTGCCTTGAGCAGCAGCTGAAGGCCACAGCTAATCCTGCCCACAAGATCCCCCCGCACAGCTGTCACTCCCTGCTGCTGGGACGCTGCTCCCGTTAACACTGGCTTCCTGTTATTCTCCCTGGCTTCCTTTGAAGAGCCTATTTATCTGTCTAATAGCTAATGAGCAGAATACAACAGCCTATTTTTTGCACTGTTTAAAGATTTTTCATGGGGATGTTTCCTGTAGGGATTCTTTTCTCCAGCACATGACAAAGTTCAGCTGGCGGCTCGCTCAGAAAGGTTCACGTTTAAGGCAGAGCCTTGCAGAGAGAAAGAGCTTTGCTTAGAACTGGGCCATGGCAAGAGGATAAGAGAGCTTTTCCAACAGTCACGTTGCAGAGCACACAGGTATTTGTGGAGAGAGGCTCACAGCACTGGCCACTCTGATCAGCATCCCTTTGGATCAATGGGAAACACTGCAGGAGAGCTGTGGAGCAGAATCAGCCTTTTTGATATTAACTCAAACTCAGATCTAGACCAAGGAAAGATGAGATCATACCAGCCAACATCATTTCCAGAATTGAACTGGACTGTCCCCCAGAGATGAACAGCTCCAAACCATCCTGCAATGGACAATATTCACTGGGTGTTTTGAGATCTTTCACAAGGATCTAAAGAGATACAAACCCGCTAAGGACAGACAGATGGACTTGTGGAAAAGAATGTCCCATTCACACTGGGACACATTTCACCACCCTACAGGCCCTCTGCTCACCTTCACCAGACAGCTTAGGACTGCTGTCCACAGCTTGGAGCACTGGCTGAAAGGGCCAGAGGCTGGAAAGCTCCTTCACAAGCTTGGCATGAAAAAACTAGGAAAGGAACAGCTGCTGGTGCCAGCTCTGGTGGTCCACGCTGTACCACTCAAAGCCACAGCCTCAGCTAGCCTTCCAGATGTTTGAACAGGCCAAGCTGAGNAACCCCTGAGGAGGGATGGGACTGGACTGGGAATGAGATGGTGAGATGTGCATTACATTCAGGAATGAGTGCAGGGAACCTGCTCCCAGAGAAAGGGAACTGCTACAGGTAAGGCAAGGTGTCCAGTGGGACACATCTCAGGAGACCAGCAAGGCTTCCCCTGCTCCATTGGCACTCAGAAGCTAAAAGCAGCACAAAGAACACTACAGGACTTGCAAGCAAGTTGTGTTTTTAACACCCTCAAACAGCAGTAGAATTTTTTATGAGTCAACAACAAGACCCAGGCCACGCACTTGGAAAACATCTCCCTTCCCCCAGGCTGGCAGAGAAACTGGCATTCCTCTCCAGGGTGGGCAAGCAGCTGTGGTGAGAGGACAACTCCTGCTGCTGCCCTGCACTCACTCCCAGCTAATCTGCCTTGAGCAGCAGCTGAAGGCTACAGCTAATCCTGCCCACAAGATCCCCCCGCACAGCTGTCACTCCCTGCTGCTGGGACGCTGCTCCCGTTAACACTGGCTTCCTGTTATTCTCCCTGGCTTCCTTTGAAGAGCCTATTTATCTGTCTAATAGCTAATGAGCAGAATACAACAGCCTATTTTTTGCACTGTTTAAAGATTTTTCATGGGGATGTTTCCTGTAGAGATTCTTTTCTCCAGCACATGACAAAGTTCAGCTGGCGGCTCGCTCAGAAAGGTTCACGTTTAAGGCAGAGCCTTGCAGAGAGAAAGAGCTTTGCTTAGAACTGGGCCATGGCAAGAGGATAAGAGAGCTTTTCCAACAGTCACGTTGCAGAGCACACAGGTATTTGTGGAGAGAGGCTCACAGCACTGGCCACTCTGATCAGCATCCCTTTGGATCAATGGGAAACACTGCAGGAGAGCTGTGGAGCAGAATCAGCCTTTTTGATATTAACTCAAACTCAGATCTAGACCAAGGAAAGATGAGATCATACCAGCCAACATCATTTCCAGAATTGAACTGGACTGTCCCCCAGAGATGAACAGCTCCAAACCACCCTGCAATGGACAATATTCACTGGGTGTTTTGAGATCTTTCACAAGGATCTAAAGAGATACAAACCCGCTAAGGACAGACAGATGGACTTGTGGAAAAGAATGTCCCATTCACACTGGGACACATTTCACCACCCTACAGGCCCTCTGCTCACCTTCACCAGACAGCTTAGGACTGCTGTCCACAGCTTGGAGCACTGGCTGAAAGGGCCAGAGGCTGGAAAGCTCCTTCACAAGCTTGGCATGAAAAAACTAGGAAAGGAACAGCTGCTGGTGCCAGCTCTGGTGGTCCACGCTGTACCACTCAAAGCCACAGCCTCAGCTAGCCTTCCAGATGTTTGAACAGGCCAAGCTGAGCACACCTGCCAAGGCATCCAGCTTAGAAAGCTCTTCACCACACCACTAGATAAACTCAGCCTAAGGTCACCAAGTCAGAATGAAAACACAGATGCAGCTGTGGTGACCACTCACATTTGCTGCAACCACTTCCCTTTCCTGCCAGAATTGGCTGATCATGCAGCTGATTCAAAATATTGCTTGTTTACTGTTTCAGCTGGCAAGAAACCAGCACATGCCCCTCTCTAAAGCTTGGGATGATGCTCAGCCGCGTCCTGGAGTGATGGGAGAGACATTGACAAAGGGGAAACTGATGGATGGAAAAGTTCCCAAAGCAGCCATTCATTTGGGGTGTGTAATTTGGGATCTCCCTGGATTTTCCAGGGATGAAGTGCATGCATTCCATCCTTGCCCCTTTTCTAAGCTCCAGCTGAGCAGCACATCTGGAGCAAAAAAGGGCAGGAGCCATGTCTGCAAATTCTGAGCTGCTACTCCCAGTGACCCCAGGAGAGAGAAGAATGAAAATCAGGTCTCAATGCTGCTGTTGAGCCCATCCTGCCCTTTCTCCCTGGGAGGCAGTGAGCCAGGCTCACCCAGGACAAGGGGAGGGAATATTCTGCTGCAGCGTTTGGGTGTCGTGTGGGGGCCGCAGGCACTCACAGGCAGCTTGAGCAGGGCTGTGTGCCAAGGTAAAGCAGCTGGCACTGCAGCTCCAGAGGGAGCAGGGGATTCAAGCAGGAGGGCTGGAATCGTAAAAAGGCCTTTTTTACACAAATGATCTTGAATGGATTGGGAGGGGAGGGGGAGGGAGGGGAAGCTTCCAGCTGTGAGAGCTCTGGCTCACAGGCTGGCAGCTCCAGGGGTCCCATGATGCTCCTGAAGAGACCACAGCTGTCTGCCTGCACCCAGCTCCACAGATTTTTCCACACTGGGCAGCAGATGTGCTCTTACACACAGAACAAGGCCCTGCTTGTCCCCAGGCACACCAGCAGAAGGGGTGGGGAAGCTCCCTTACCTGTATCCTGCCGGAATTGCGTCAAGCTTGGAATGTCGATGACATAGGGAGCCAGGGCGGGATCCGCGTGGCCCAAAGGGATGCTGCTGACCAGCCCCGACCCTGAGCGCCGGCCCTTCTGCTGAGGGGACTGGATGACCTGCTCAATGTAGCTGCAGACATTTCCTCGGTACGGCCTCCACCTGCCAAACTCATCCTGCCATTCCCACACGGCCACTGCCGCGGAGCCGCTGCTGTGCCCCGGGGCAGAGGCGGGCGGGCCGGCCGGCCCGGCTGAGCCG
>WEZZ01007428.1:41695-63505 GCA_013400585.1 Chloropsis cyanopogon | reverse complement strand
GGAACCTCCGCGCGTGCGCACGCGGGACCGCCGCGGGGCGAGCTGGGGGCGGGGCCAAGGGGGCGGGGCCAAGGGGAGGGAGGGACGTGATTGGTGGAGGCGTGAGGGAGAGCAACGGTGAGCGTGAGGCGGTGTGGGACCGGGGGTGGTAATGAGCGTGATAATGAGCGTGGTAATGAGTGTGAGTGTGATAACGAGTGTGATAACGGGTGCGAGTGTGGTAATGAGTGTGATAAAGAGTGTGAGTGTGCGGGACCCAGTGTAGTAAAGAGTGTAATAATGAGGGTGAGGCGGTGTAGGACCGACTGTGGTAATGTGTGTGGCAATGAGTGTGAGTGTGATAATGAGTATGTTAATGAGTGTGAGTGTGATAATGAGTATGTTAATGAGTGTGATAATGAGTATGGTAATGAGTGGGATAATGAGTGTGAGGGACGAGTGTGATAATGAGTGTGATAATGAGTATAGTAATGAGTGTGATAGTGAGTGTGTGTGGTAATGAGTGTGACAATGAGCGTGAGGTGGTGTGGGACCGAGGGTGGNTGAGGGACGAGTGTGGTAATGAGTGTGATAATGAGTGTGATAATGAGAATGATAATGAGTGTGAGTGTGATAATGAGAATGATAATGAGGGTGATAATGAGTGTGTGATAGTGACAATGAGCGTGTGTAATACTGTGTAACAGTGGGTGTGTGTTAGTGACTGCGCATGTGATTGTGTATGATAGTGAGTGTGAGATAGTGTCATAGTGGGCCTGATGGTGTCTGATAGTGAGTGTGTGTGATGGTGTGACACAGTGAGTGTGACTAGATGTGGAGAAGTGATTGTGTAAATGATAGTGACAGTGGTAATGTGTGTGAGAGAGAGAACTGGTGGTAAGTGTATGTGGGATAGTGGGGGTGTGAGTGTGTGTGATGGTGTGTGTGTGACAGTGTACACGAGTGTGACACCATCCGTGTGAGTGCGAGCATGTGTAGTACTGGGGGGTGAGGCACTCTGTGTGCAGGGGATTCTGAGCGTGAGTGTGCCCACGTGTGAGATGGGGTCTGTGTGTGTGTGTGTGGGGCACACCACCAGTGCAGCCTCTCCTGCACTTTAACACCTCTGGGTGCCAGGCGTGGCAGCTCCTGTGGGAACGTGGCTGTGACCCCTGAAGGCAGATGCAGCCTGCATTAACCAGCTGCTCACCATTTGAGGGTTTGTTTTACACCCAAGGAACTCGCAGCACAGCCCCGGGGGTGCCTGTTCCGTGTTTGGGGTGAGGATGGTGGAGCACACACAGCCCTGTGTGCACAGATCTCTCCACGGACACGGCGCTGCTCCCTCCCAGCTGCTGCACCCCCATCAGCTCCCTGCAAGATGTTTATCTGGGGGTTCCTTTGAGCCTGGAGCATCTTGGGGGGTGCTGCATCACTTCTTCACGCTCTCTTACAGGTAGGTCAGACCCCACCTGGGGTTTCCACTTTTCTGGGACCCCCACCAAGACCTCAGCAGCAAAAATTAAAGAGCCACAGAGCCAGAGAATCATTTAGGTTGAGAAAGACCCTAAAGTTCACCATAATTCCTTCTGGACCAGGAAGTGTTCACCAGTCCTTATCAAATGACTTTTATCAAAACCTCCCTGGACTTTACACCCAGCAGCACTGATTCACCCATGCCATGATACACCTGCCCCAAAATAAAGAACATTATCTTTGGACTCAGTAATTACAGCAAAAAATAACATCCAGAACCAGTTTATGCTGTAGGAACGGAGGGATATTATAAAACTCTCCTTCCAGGGTTAAACACTTGAGAGTCATCTTTACAGAGCCTGGATCAAGTTGGTTTTCATCCCAAAATGTACAGTGCCAAGCACATAACCACAACAGCTCCCTCTGGAGCTGCCTCCCCCCACAGCTCAGCCTCCTGTGCGAATGCCCATGGATTTCTGTGCTCCAGGATGGATGAGGCTGTCACATCCTCGAGCTCTAAATACTCACCAAGTACTAATAATTGCCAGAAGTGATTGATAGCCTGCTCCTAACGTGTCTGCCTAAGCAATAAGTTTCACATTTACAGCTCAGGTGCTTGGAATTCCTGTCTCCTGTGGCTGTAATTAGAATCTGGAGAGCAATGCAGAGGGTTTTTTTCTCCTGAAAAATAGATAGGAATGGTTCATAAAGCCGTGCTGGGAGCAACTGTGTGATCCATGGGTGGACAGGTATTAAATATCCTGTGATCCCAAATAGGGAAAGGTGTCAGGGAGATTTGAGGATGGTGAAGAAAGGTTTCTACTGAGGCTTGCAGACCTTCGTGGCATGGCTGGGAGATGAAGGGATGCTCCCAGTGAGGAGTCCTGGCTGTGAGAGAGGATGGGTGAGGGTCAGGGTGACGCTCTGGGGCTGGAGGGTGCTGCTGATAAGGGCAGCAGGGTGGGGGAGAGCAGAGGTGGATTGGGTGCAGCTCCTGGGTGCAGGGAAGGGCTGCACAGTGGAGATAAAGCAGTCAGGTGGTGGCTGAGCTGTGGGAAGAGTCTTGAATTGCATTGGATTTATTTCATTTTTTATTTTGAGCAGGGATTCGTGATCTGGCCTTGCATCCTGGAAGGTTTTGCCAGGCACAGTGAGTGGCTGAGGTGCCTCATCTCAGCAGTACAAGCATGGCTGGTCCTCAGTCTCCCTTTCCTCACACCTCTCCATCGCTTGTCCTGCATTCCACGATGGTCCAACAACCTGAAAGGGGTTAACAGAGCCATGGGCAACATGAATTCGGGGTCTGGTGACCAGCTGAGCCTCTCAGACCCCACTGCACAGCTTCCTGCAGCTGTCCTGTGCTGTGAGGGTGGCTGTGAAGATCCTCGATGATCCCTGAGTCTAAAAGGTGAACCTCAGTGCCCTGCTGTCCCTAAGGACCCTGTTTTCACAGGGATGCAGACCTCACAATCCTCACTGCCTGCACAAATATTTTATATTTTACATGAATTTTACCTTAGCGATCTCCAGATTTTAACATAGTCCCTTATGTCTTTTTTTTTTTTTTTTCCATTGGGTTCCTTTTTTTTNAAGACCTCAGCAGCAAAAATTAAAGAGCCACAGAGCCAGAGAATCATTTAGGTTGAGAAAGACCCTAAAGTTCACCATAATTCCTTCTGGACCAGGAAGTGTTCACCAGTCCTTATCAAATGACTTTTATCAAAACCTCCCTGGACTTTACACCCAGCAGCACTGATTCACCCATGCCATGATACACCTGCCCTAAAATAAAGAACATTATCTTTGGACTCAGTAATTACAGCAAAAAATAACATCCAGAACCAGTTTATGCTGTAGGAATGGAGGGATATTATAAAACTCTCCTTCCAGGGTTAAACACTTGAGAGTCATCTTTACAGAGCCTGGATCAAGTTGGTTTTCATCCCAAAATGTACAGTGCCAAGCACATAACCACAACAGCTCCCTCTGGAGCTGCCTCCCCCCACAGCTCAGCCTCCTGTGCGAATGCCCATGGATTTCTGTGCTCCAGGATGGATGAGGCTGTCACATCCTCGAGCTCTAAATACTCACCAAGTACTAATAATTGCCAGAAGTGATTGATAGCCTGCTCCTAACGTGTCTGCCTAAGCAATAAGTTTCACATTTACAGCTCAGGTGCTTGGGATTCCTGTCTCCTGTGGCTGTAATTAGAATCTGGAGAGCAATGCAGAGGGTTTTTTTCTCCTGAAAAATAGATAGGAATGGTTCATAAAGCCGTGCTGGGAGCAACTGTGTGATCCATGGGTGGACAGGTATTAAATATCCTGTGATCCCAAATAGGGAAAGGTGTCAGGGAGATTTGAGGATGGTGAAGAAAGGTTTCTACTGAGGCTTGCAGACCTTCGTGGCATGGCTGGGAGATGAAGGGATGCTCCCAGTGAGGAGTCCTGGCTGTGAGAGAGGATGGGTGAGGGTCAGGGTGATGCTCTGGGGCTGGAGGGTGCTGCTGATAAGGGCAGCAGGGTGGGGGAGAGCAGAGGTGGATTCGGTGCAGGGAAGGGCTGCACAGTGGAGATAAAGCAGTCAGGTGGTGGCTGAGCTGTGGGAAGAGTCTTGAATTGCATTGGATTTATTTAATTTTTTATTTTGAGCAGGGATTCGTGATCTGGCCTTGCATCCTGGAAGGTTTTGTCAGGCACAGGGAGTGGCTGAGGTGCCTCATCTCAGCAGTACAAGCATGGCTGGTCCTCAGTCTCCCTTTCCTCACACCTCTCCATCGCTTGTCCTGCATTCCACGATGGTCCAACAACCTGAAAGGGCTTCACAGAGCCATGGGCAACATGAATTCGGGGTCTGGTGACCAGCTGAGCCTCTCAGACCCCACTGCACAGCTTCCTGCAGCTGTCCTGTGCTGTGAGGGTGGCTGTGAAGATCCTCGATGATCCCTGAGTCTAAAAGGTGAACCTCAGTGCCCTGCTGTCCCTAAGGACCCTGTTTTCACAGGGATGCAGACCTCACAATCCTCACTGCCTGCACAAATATTTTATATTTTACATGAATTTTACCTTAGCGATCTCCAGATTTTAACATAGTCCCTTATGTCTTTTTTTTTTTTTTTTCCAGCTGGATCCCTTTTTTCCCATGCTGTTCTTTCCCACACCCTTCTCTGCATGCTCCCCAAATCAGTATGCAAAGCACTGAGTCCTCCAGCGTGGCACCACCTCCTGTCTGATCCATCCTCACGCTGGGGTAACCAGCCAAATATTTGCCTTCCCCCTGCTCCTTTTCCTGCAGTNTTTTTTTTTTTTCCAGCTGGATCCCTTTTTTCCCATGCTGTTCTTTCCCACACCCTTCTCTGCATGCTCCCCAAATCAGTATGCAAAGCACTGAGTCCTCCAGCGTGGCACCACCTCCTGTCTGATCCATCCTCACGCTGGGGTAACCAGCCAAATATTTGCCTTCCCCCTGCTCCTTTTCCTGCAGTGCTGCTGGAAGGCTGTTGAATTAATTTCTCCGTGGCTGCTCTCTCTCACACGGCTTTGGCTCGAGGTCCTACACTAATATCTACAAAAGCTGATGCTTGAGGCTGTGTTAAATTGCCAGGCTTAGCCTGCTGCTCCAGGGAATAGCCTGGCCACTTAGGGAACTGTCTGTCCAAGCTCTGCTGGGATTGCTGCAGCACTCGGAATTCACAGCCCACTCGATTTCAGATTAATTTCCCTGAGCAGACAAACCCAAAGTGACAGGAATTAGGAAGAAATTCCTCTGCAGGCAAAGGGTAATAGGTGAAATTTCATTTCATTTTCCTCTGCAGCAGCTGCTGCTGGTTCCTGCCAGGGACCAGTTAGACAAAGCAGGGATGGATCTGGTGTGGGCATCCCCCTCCTGCTGGGTGACTTTGCTGTCCAGCTCGTGGGATTTACCTGCTGGCAGGAACATGTTCCTCATCCCTGCTGGTGGTGGGAGATGCCCCACGAGCTCAGCTCAGCTCTCTGTGTTCCACTGCCTGCCTGCTCTGGGGAAATCACAGAATCTTGAACAGTTTATTTCGGAAGGGACCAGCCCGGGTTGTTGCAGGGACACCTTCCACCATCCCAGGTTGCTCCAAGCCCCACCCAACCTGACCTTGAACATCCATATATTCTCTGGGCAACCTGTGCCAGGGCCTCACCACGCTCATCATAAAACAATTATTTCCTCATGTCAATCCTAAATCCACCATTCTCAGTTCAAACCCCAGCCCCTTGTCCTGTCATCCTGCCCCCATCAAAGGGCTCTTTCCATCCCTGCCTTTGCTAAATCCAGCCGGGATGTCGATGTAGGACACAGAAACACACACGCGTTCAGCTCAGTCTCAGGTGAGAAAAGAAGATTTATTCAAAAGTCTGACTCGAATTTATAGAAATTGCAGATTGACTAGACATTGGTCTTGAGGCTTCACCTCTCCAACCACACTGGCTAGCCCACACGTCTGCTCTCTCTACTTCTAGAAAGAATGGAAACTATCTTTGTTTACATGAGAACTGCGTGAGAAAGTTAGCTAGAAATATGAAAACATCAGAAGGTTTTCAAAAACTGCAAAAGAACAGGCAACATCTCACCCTTTTCCGTTTAAAAAAAGAAAAAGAATAAAAGAAAAATGAATAATGAAAAACTGCAAATGAACAAGCAACACCAGGAAGCTCTGGAGCCGAGTCCTCTGGGTCGTGTTCCTGTCTCACCTGCTCTGGCCACACTCACCTCGCCACTAATGCTAACGGGGGGCAGAACTCATCCCGCTCTGCCTTCTGCCTGCTTTTCCCAGCGCAGCTTTCCTCTCTCTCCCCGAATCCAAGCCTCTCCCCCTGTCGCGGGCGCTTCTCCCTGCAGCTGCGTGCCACCTAGTGCACACTGAGCCGCGCGGCAGCCGCCAGGGCCGGCCTTCCATCCCTCCGGAGCTTCCCTGGAGCTAAACGAGCCTTTCCAGGCTGCCAGCTGAGGTTTCACCCTCAGAAGTAATGGCAGGCAGAAAGGGAATTACAGACACACCCTAAAGATGATGGCTCACAGCGAGTGCCTTTGGTGGCGGAGGGCACCCAGCTCCCTGTTCCCATCCCCACTCCCCGATGCGATCCGTCCCTGCTCCTCCCAGCCCTGGATGGCGGCCGGAGCCCACGGCATGGGTCTGCTGCCCTCCGGGGAGCCTCCTGTCAGCACCGCGTCCTTGGGCTGCTCCTTCCCACCCGCCTGGGGTGGTTTCTGTAGCACGTCGGGCAGGAAGCAGATTAGGGAGGAACAAAGGTGATTTTGTCTGGGGAGGGGATGGGTACCTCTCCCCGAACTCCAGCTTGCTGCAGCCCAGGGCAATGCTCAGCCTCTCTGGGGGGCTTCCACTGCTCTTTCCTCAGCCCTGCCCTTCCTTCAGTACCTGTAAACTGCCAGAAAACACCTTAAAATTAGCTCGTGGCTCCCAAATAGCACAGGGGTGTGCTGGGAGCTTCAGCTCCACCGAGGCGGGGCTTGATGTCAGGACAGGGAACCAAAATGGTCCTGTACTGGATTTACATCTTTCCTTTCTTCAAAGGCGTCAGGACACAGGCTGGTTTGGGGCTGAGAGCTCCCAGGACCCCACACTGCAGGATCCTATCACTGGCTGTGCCCTGGAGCAGCANCTGCAAAAGAACAGGCAACATCTCACCCTTTTCCGTTTAAAAAAAGAAAAAGAATAAAAGAAAAATGAATAATGAAAAACTGCAAATGAACAAGCAACACCAGGAAGCTCTGGAGCCGAGTCCTCTGGGTCGTGTTCCTGTCTCACCTGCTCTGGCCACACTCACCTCGCCACTAATGCTAACGGGGGGCAGAACTCATCCCGCTCTGCCTTCTGCCTGCTTTTCCCAGCGCAGCTTTCCTCTCTCTCCCCGAATCCAAGCCTCTCCCCCTGTCGCGGGCGCTTCTCCCTGCAGCTGCGTGCCACCTAGTGCACACTGAGCCGCGCGGCAGCCGCCAGGGCCGGCCTTCCATCCCTCCGGAGCTTCCCTGGAGCTAAACGAGCCTTTCCAGGTCCCTTCCAACCCAGGCTGTTCCGTGCAGCGTCAGGCTCGGCCACGGCTTCTCCATCCCACGCAGGTTCCTGTTCTGGCATCTGTCTTGTCAGCCTGGCTGTCCCCACACAATCATCACTTCCCAGTCACCCACTTTGGCCTCTCTGGAGTGAATCTAAAAGCACTGAGGCTGCAGCAGTCCCATCTCACAGCAGCGATGCTGCAGCAGGGGTGGGATGTGTGAATTCCCCAGGCCTGGCAGAGAAGCCAGCACATGCTGGTCCCAATGCACAAGTCATAAAAATAAAGACACCTATAGAAATACCTGTATATATATATATATATATATATATGGCTGTTGTCCTATAGCATCTTGCTGCCAGCTGAGGTTTCACCCTATATAAATACCTGTGTGTATATATATATATACACACATATATATATGGCTGTTGTCCTATAGGATCCTGCTGCCAGCTGAGGTTTCACCCTCAGAAGTAATGGCAGGCAGAAAGGGAATTACAGACACACCCTAAAGATGATGGCTCACAGCCAGTGCCTTTGGTGGCGGAGGGCACCCAGCTCCCTGTTCCCATCCCCACTCCCCGATGCGATCCGTCCCTGCTCCTCCCAGCCCTGGATGGCGGCCGGAGCCCACGGCATGGGTCTGCTGCCCTCCGGGGAGCCTCCTGTCAGCACCGCGTCCTTGGGCTGCTCCTTCCCACCCGCCTGGGGTGGTTTCTGTAGCACGTCGGGCAGGAAGCAGATTAGGGAGGAACAAAGGTGATTTTGTCTGGGGAGGGGATGGGTACCTCTCCCCGAACTCCAGCTTGCTGCAGCCCAGGGCAATGCTCAGCCTCTCTGGGGGGCTTCCACTGCTCTTTCCTCAGCCCTGCCCTTCCTTCAGTACCTGTAAGCTGCCAGAAAACACCTTAAAATTAGCTCGTGGCTCCCAAATAGCACAGGGGTGTGCTGGGAGCTTCAGCTCCACCGAGGCGGGGCTTGATGTCAGGACAGGGAACCAAAATGGTCCTGTACTGGATTTACATCTTTCCTTTCTTCAAAGGCGTCAGGACACAGGCTGGTTTGGGGCTGAGAGCTCCCAGGACCCCACACTGCAGGATCCTATCACTGGCTGTGCCCTGGAGCAGCAGGAGGAGCAGAGGAAGGAGGGGAGGCTCCGCCCTGCTGTAGATGCAGCATTTTTCGTGGTGGTGCAGCCCAAAGTGAAAGCAGCGGCAGGACCCCCCCTAAATACCCGGTGATTTAGCTCAGCAATCAGCAGGGCAATCCTGTCATTCTTCATCCACCAGCTAATGGCTCAAAACAGTGACTGGTGTTCTTAGCCCTGTGTTTCCCTCCTGGCAGCAAGAAGATGCCTTTTGTTTCAATTTATGGCTTTTTCATATGGCACCAGGCTCTTCTTTACACCCCCAATGCATTTCCTGGCCATGATATAGCCTGGACAAATGAGTTTATCTCTCCTCTCTGTATTTTCCCAACTAATTGAAAAAGGAAATCAGTTTGGAGTTTTGGTTGTTTTTTTTTCTTCCTGGAGGCCTTGTATTTTCTGCAGTTTCATGAGCCACTTGTTTTCCTCAGTTTCTACCCATGGCCAAACTGCTGCCACAAAAGAGGTCTGCTGGAGATGCCACCCACTGCCATGGGGAGCTGTGGCAGGTGCTGCTCATGGCACGTGGCAGCTGCTGACTGGATGTGGGGATTGCCCCGAGTCCTCCAGAAGCTTCTCTCCCATGAGCATCTCTGGAGTGTCCTGGAGTGTCCTGGAGTGTCCTGGAGTGTCCCTGCCTGACTAGGCAGCAAGACCATCAGGAAGCACAAAAAGAGCTTCTTTTTTTTTTCCTGGCACACAAGAGAACAGCCTTGCTGTCCTGTGGAATTTTATAATTAGCCTTTCTTATGTTGTGGCTGCTCCTTGAATAAGGCTGGCTGTGTTTTCTTTTCCTCAGAGCAGTGTAATCCCCAAGCCTGATACTGCCAAGCCACTCAAAGCACACACAGGAATGATGTAGACATGGGAAAAGGCTGAGATGCTTTTCTCTGAGATGCCCAGAGAAATCTTGGACAGGGTGGAGAGCATCTTATCCCTGCATGTCCACACTGCGCTCCTGGTCTGCAAAACCTGGATGTGGGATGATGCTGGAGCTGATGGTTCCCAGTCCCTGGGCCCTGGCAGACAGCCAGGATGGTGGGGAGTTTGTCAAAATTTAGGCAAAACAGACTTAAAAGGCACCTTTGAAACTTGTGCTCATGATCTCGTTAATTAGAACTTTGCTGCTACTGGGAAATAAAAGTGCCTAATTGCTAATTACTAAATCCCTGCAAGAAAGGAACAGCAGAAGCAGTTGGCGACAGTTGTAGCCAGAGCTGGCTTTGTGCAGAGTTAAAATACAAAACCCAGACTTTTTAGGGCATGTGGAGGTCTGGGCTTTGCACAGGAGCAAGTGAGAAATCCAGCAGCAAGAGCCACGGGGCAAATTCTGCCTCCCATGAGAACGAGGGCAGGAATCCTGTGGCTCATAAAATCAACTTGTTCAAAGCCAGAAGCACGTCAGGCTCCTAAAATTGCTGGGGAACTGAAGAATTTATAAGGCTGGGAAACCCAGCCCAGTATGTTTGGAGGTTCCTTTTCTGTGGCCTTCAAGGCTGCTGAGACCCAAGAGCCTCACATTATCTGGCTTTTACTTGCAATGATGGTTAAAACTGTTAAAAGGCTGTAATAGTTTAAAATTATTAAATAGACACAATTCTTTTTAAAATAAAGAGAGCAGAAGGAGACAATATGAATGTGTAGAGCAGAAGGTGGTGGAGGTGGATGGGGAAGGTTTCCATCCACAGGACATCCCTCACCACAGGCCGAGAGCACAAGGATAGGTCGGGTCCCTCTAATGTCCTCAGCAGAGATGCCTTGGATGGTCAGACAGGAAAAATCCAGTGAAAAGGGATCTCTAAAGGTGATTTCTTGCCTAGGAACAGGCAGGGAAGACCATGGTTTGCCCAAGGAACAGGTCTCCAAGGCCCCCAGGAGGGAAGGAGGTCAGAACCATCCCCTCCTGCTGCACCCCAGTGCTGGCTCAGGCACCACAGAAGTATTTCCAGCCAGATGGTTACTGCTGACTTCCTCTCCAGGTGGGCACTCAGACAGCCGAGGAGGGAGGTGGGAAGGAGCTGAAAAGCCCAAATCCTCTGAAAAAGCTTCTTCCTTCCCCTCGAGGCGTAACCCAGGCTCTGCCAGCACCCAATTTAAGGATGTGTCCCTGCCTGCCTCCCTGAAACCCGAGCCATTCCCTCCCCGCCATGTCTCCTTAGCGGTCTTCCCTCTCTTCTCCTCTTTCTGCTTCTTCTTCCTCCTCTTCTCCCGTCTGCTCCCTCTCCTTCTCCTTTGCTTTGGGGATGATCTGCCCCAGGATGGGTTGCAGGGCTGCCATCCTGCTGTAACCCAGCAGCAGCAGCCCCAAAACTGCCAAGGGATGACAGGCTGGAGCTGTTCCGTTGATGGATGAGATCCATTGTCTTTCCCCTTTTTAATTTTTTTTTAAATTACTAAGCAAGATCTCACCTAAAGAAAAAATTCCTGCCTTATCCCCATCACATTTTACCAGGAATATTAATTTCAATCGTTATTATTTAATATTTTATAACTAACGAGCCAGCTCCTCTGTTTATTTTGAAAGAGGACAGATATTTCTGGGATTCGATACATCCTTCTTTATACTGGAGAGAAAATCCAAACAGGTATGTGGATTTCTGATGCTTTTTTTTGGTCAGGGTGGTAATTACAAATAATGATCTGGCGGGGTGGTGGCAGCTGAAAAATTGTGATTTCTCCTGAAGTTGTTTGAATAGTTAAAAAGTGGAAGTGGTAAATAGAGAACTGGGGTTCACTGCAGCTGTGGCCAGGGGGTACAAAGGGGACCAAAAGGGATGAAAGGACGTGTGGGGTCCCGTGTCCAGGAGGGAAGAGGGAGCTTTCACTGAGGGCAAAGGGCTGGCTGGGCACCGTGTGTCTGCTGTGCTGTGTTATTTGGGGTGAAAGCAGAGGTTTTCTGCGCCCCACGTTAAAGCCCTGATCCTCCCCTGTGAGTTTTGTACCATCCCTGGTGGTCAGTGCTTGTGCAGGATGGGGGTGGTGGAGGATTTGCTGCTTCTTCCATCGGGTCCGTGGTGGGGGTGGCTTCACAGGGCACCTTGAAAAGGACACCTTGGCAGCTTGAAAACCTTGGTGTGAAGGGACTTCCATAAACCCACACTGAGCAACACTTCAAACCATAGAATCATCACAGAATCACAGATTGGTTTGGGTTGGAAGGCACCTTAAAGCTCATCTCATTCCACCCCCTGCCATGGGCAGGACACCTTCCCCTGTCCCAGGGTGCTCCAAACCCCGTCCAGCCTGGCCTTGGGCACTGCCAGGGATGAGGCAGCCACAGCTGCTCTGAGTGATGTTAAAAGGGATGCTGGGTTTTGCTACAGTGCCATAATGACTAATTATGGCTTAAAAGCAGATTTTAATTTGTGGGGATTGTGAAAGAGCCCCAACACCCCTGGGTTTAAGGAAAGGGGTTCAGTTCTCGGCTGAATCCTGAGCCTGGGGGTGAGGATTGAGAAGCAGTTGGAAGAAGGAGAAGGAAAGTTGGGATTTCCCTCTTTGGGGTCAGCCGTGGCACAGCACCGCAGTGGTTAATGCCCGCTGCCACCCTGCGAGGGAGCAGGAACGCGCTGGCTCCGGCACAAAAGTGGCCGGCGATGACAACGTCCCTGCGAGCAGGACGCGATGCCGGGGTTTGGCCGGGACAGGGCGGCGGAGGGGCCATCTGTCAGCCCTGCCCCGCTGCAGAGAGGGGAGGGCCCGTGGGACAAAAGGCGACATTATTCCGTGCTTCGGGAGGGATGAATGGAGTATTGAAAGCCACCACCTCAGCCAGTAGATTGGTTTTCAGCCCCCATCACCGAGCTGTCTGTGCTGGTGAGTCTCCTCCAGAGGCTTGGTCAGCAGGAGTCGAGCAGAGATCAGGGAGATGGAACGGGGCCGTGTCCCACCCACGCGGGCTCCTCCCTGCACCTCCAGCACCTCTTGCTGGTGCGCAGAAAACCCTTTGGCCCACCATCATCTCTCCCTGGTGAAGGCAACGCAGTCCAAGCCTTGGTCTGGAGGATCTGGAGCACCCCAGCCGATGGTCTGGAGGGGCCTTGGCTGGGTGGACACCAGGTGTTCCCGCCTGGGAGCTCTTCTCATCCCATGCCTCCTCATGGGAAAACCAGGAGCAGCGAAAGGCTGGATGCGGGGTTTCCATGGGAAGGAGGGGTTACTCACTGATACAGTGGATTTCAATGACCTTTCCCAAGTTTCTGACCGCCAGCAGGTGCCTGCAGCGGCAGCAGTCGTTCTGCACCCTTTCAGGAGTTGGTGCGCCCCGTGCGGGCTGGAGGGACTAATTTTAGGGCTCCGCTGAGCTAAGGCTGACAGCCCGGAGTGCGGGAGCATCCTCACGATGGCACTGCTCCCCCAGCGCACGCTGCAGCCAGACCGGCTGCGGGCACCGCGGGGATGGGGCTCTGGGCTCCCAGAGCGGCCCCGGCCAGCAGGACCAGCACCCAGCCTCCTCCCAGTGAGACAGAGCTGGAAACCCACCCCTTCGGCAGTGAGCACTAAATGAGGGCGAAATGGAATCTTAAGATATTGAATCTCCTCCTCATTTTCTGCTGACATTTGCTGTTGCTGAGTTTTATCTCGCAGGCGGGACACGGCCCTTCAGCTTCATCTTGCCACTCAAAAAAATAAAAATTGTTTGTTCTCAATGAATCCAGCTGGAATTACTTTTCATGTGTCTTCTGGTCACTGCTCCTGGAAATACTGAGGAGGTACATGTTCACAGGTCCTGCATGGCCCTTGGTGACCACAGGCTCTCCTGCCACCACCACTAACACTGCTGTCTGCATGTTTCAGGGAGGTGTCCTCTGGAAATTCGCCTGCAGGAGGACTGACAAGCAGCAATGACACTCGGTCCCTGTCCGGACACCCGGCAGGGCACAAGGAGGTCGGACACCGAGGGGCTGCCTCTCTCCTTGATGCCAGCCACACTCCTCATCCTCCTCGTCCTCCTCAGCCCCACCGGTGAGCTCCTGCCTGGGACAGTGGGAGGGGTTTGGGGCACCCGTGATCCCTCTCCAGCTCTCAGATTTGTGGGCAGGTTTTCTCCAGGCGCAGGATTATTGTGGTGTACCCTACAGCGCTGAGTGTGCCCAGGGACGGAGGGAGCAAGTTCAGCTCTTATGCCCCACCGTGCCCTGGCTGTGGTGGCAAGCCCCGCATTCAGGACAGGCAGGGGAATGGGGCAGGCAGCTGCAGCACGGGCGACAGAGCAGTTCTGGGCTCCGGAGCAGGCAGCACCCGTGGGGAGATGCTGATGGCCAAGGGATGCTCCTGGAGCTGCTCCCCAGGACCTGTCCTGCCTAGGAAACGGGTGGAACGAGCACCCATCCGCTGGGAACAATGATCTCTACTCACTCCTGGCAGGCACTGTCCAGCCAGGATGGGAAGCATTTAAATAGACCTGGGAAAAGCCATTCCCGCTCTGGAGCGCGGGTCCACACGAGTGCTGTGGCAGCGTAGTTATCCCAGCGTGACTCTATCCATGTAATTACAGGCGGTGGGGAACGCATTCCTGCCTCAACAAACCCGCGCCGAGGCACAGCCAGACAGAAAACTGGGAATTCAGACGTAGTCAGACATCCTAATTGAGTTAAATCGGGTTTTACCTTCCCACCCCCTCAGCTGGTGCTTCCCTTCCCCCTCGGGATGCTGCGGCAGCGTCCGCGCCCACACTCCTGTGGGTGGGGACCCTGGTGGCTCTGTCGCTGTCCCCTGCATCGCCTGGCTCTCCTGGTTCTCTTCATTAATGGGCACAGATTAGTCGCTAATGAAGGGCCATTTGTCCTCCCATTTGGTGGGGTTTTTTTTACCATCGGTGTTTACTCGAGCAGTTTCCCTTTTTCTTTTGGCTTTGTGAAGCTGGATCACAGGAACATGGAGGGCTCTATCTCTTCTCAAAAAGACAGTTCCTTATTATTGTAGACACACCAGGCATATTCTTTTCAGATCTCTCCTGACTTTGCTGGAGGATGCTCTTAAATGAATATTTCAGAGCTTTGATTTTGACTTAAAGGAAGATGAATATTTATCAATGTCCTTTTTATCCCCCGCTTTTTCGGCACTGGAGTGGACTAGGTGTTAAAAATCAATACAAAGCAGGATCAAACACTCTTCCTAGAAACTCTCGAGTCTCCCCATTTTTGTTGCAGGGGTGAGCTGAATTACCTCTGCCCTGTTTTCCAGCCCACGGGGCTGCTGTATCCTTCCCTGTCCTCTCCTGCAGAGCCTCTCTGCTCCCTTGGTCCCTCACCTGTTTAACCCCCAATTCTAGCTGGAATCACAGCATCCCTTTCCATGCCTGCTGCAGCTGGGCAGGGCAGGAGGACTGACCACGCTGGAGCTCCCTGGCTGCTGATGCTCATCCCAGCATCCCTGCTAAGTCATGGATACAGCCAGACCGTTGCCTTATTCTCCTTTCTCTTGGGGCTTCTAGGTGTTTCTTTGACAGCCCTGATTCCTGGCTGACTTAATGGTCTCCCAGGCAACGTCCTAGCAAGGAGAAGGGAGGTGGGTTCCTCTGCTCCTCTGTCCCCCCAGGCTCACAGCGCCTCTCACGGCGGTGACATCCGCCTCCGGAGCGGCTGGGATTGACCTTCACGTCACTGCTGCTAGGCTGGGCATGAGGCAGGACAGGGCTGGTCCAAGTGGGAGGAAAAGAGGCCAAGGAGGCACCACAGGTGTTGATCAGCCCTTGGGTGCTGTAATCAGCATGGAGCCATCACAGAACCACAGAATGGTTTGGGTTGGAAGCGACTGTAAAGCCCATCTCGTTCCAAACCCCCTGCCATGGGCAGCGACACCTTGCACTGGGTTTGGAAGGATTTTGGAAGGTGTCACCCATGGGAGAGGGTTGTGCAGCAAGAGCCTCAAGTGCAGGAGATCTTGGATGCCCAAGGAGATCTGTGCTGGGCTCCAGCACTGGAAAAGTGCTTGTGGACTGGGATGTCTACAAGGTCCAGCCACCCATCTCCATCCACCATCCCCCAGGGCATCATGATCATGTTGCTGTGACCTCCTGGACAAGCTGGAGCCCTCAGTGACCCATGAATGCTGGCAGCATTCCAGGAATGATCCCATATCCCTCAGCAATGGGGCTGAGAGGGATTTGGTGGCCAAATAATGCCCAGCAGTGGGAGGGGGGTCCAGAGATGAGGGCACATCCTGTATCCTTCAAGTGCTCACCTCCCTCTGGATGAGGTTTGTTCACCATCTAAGGTGGCTGTGCCCCATCAGCAGCTGTGTGGCTACTTGCATGTGATTATGTGGCTTCCAAAAAGTGGATTTTGTTGGGGAAATAAAAGAAAAAAATCAATTAAAATGCACACAGGGTGCAGCATCTTCCATCAGGAGATCTGCAGTGGGTTTCTCAAGCTGGGCAGGATTGATTTTCCTTGTTCTGATCTCACCACCCAAGTTTTCCATGGGGATGATGGGGCAGGAGGATGCAGGAGCTGCCCAGGGCCCACAGCAAGGCAGCAATGGAACCAGGGAAGGACAAAAAGGTCCCCAAGACCTGGCCCAAGACAGGATCCTCCTGAAGTGGCTTCTGCTAGCCACCGGGCTCATCAGGGTCACATGTGTCACCTTCAAGCACAGTCCCACCAGAGTCACATTCATATGCTGCCTCAGTTTCCCCAGCTGTGAAGTAGATGAAGCAATGCCCTGGGGAAGGGTGTTCATTTTTTCCCCTACAAACTCCAGGACTTTGCAGGAAAGGGAAGGATCCAAGGGCTGCTGGTCCTGCCAGTCCTCACCACCCCCACCCCACCCCTGCTGCCATCACTCTCCAAGCTGCACCTCCTCCTCTCTGGGGAGAGCTGATCCTTCCTCTTCTCCCTTGCAGGCACCACCTCTGAGCCCGAGATGTTGCCATTCCCAGGTGAGATTCTTCTGTTAAAGTCACTTTTCTCCAGGAAGTTTTGTAGTTGAAAAATGCATTTTTAGGTAAAAGAAGGGATTTGGGGAATTTCAAAAAGAAAAGATACTGGTTTGGAACAAAAAGCAGCAAGAAGAAGCTAAACTTCTGTTACAGAAAGGAAATAGATTCTTTATAATCCCTATTCTGCTAATTATCCTGAGAGGAGAATTTTTCCACCTCCTGCCAAGTCCCTGTGCCATGCATCACACACAAGGAAATAATTCCCTTGATGTGGTAGACCCCAGGCACTTCCATGCCTGCTCCCCATTGCCACCAGCTTGAGAGATCATCTCCATCCCACCAGCTTCCATGTGGGACCAGCTCTGGATGCATTCATTGAGGCTGATAAGAATTTGCTAATTGCATCTTGTCACCTATTGTCAGTCAACACATGGTGCCACGTGTCTGCTCTTCTCTTCACCCACTGGGTTTTTGCTCATTAGCAGGTGAGATGATGGGAGCATCACAGAGCCACAGAATGGTTTGGGTTGGAAGGGACCTTAAAAACCATCTCATTCTTGCAAGGGACCTTAAAAACCATACCCCTGCCATGGGCAGGGACATCTTCCACAGACCAGGCTGTCCAAAGCCCCATCCAGCCTGACCTTGGTGATGGTGGATCTCATTCCTGGATTGANCAGGGACATCTTCCACAGACCAGGCTGTCCAAGCCCCATCCAGCCTGACCTTGGTGATGGTGGATCTCATTCCTGGATTGAGATGTGCTGTGTCTCCACAGCCACTGCTGCCAGCAGATGGAGGGGAGCCCGTGTCCCACCAGCAGCTGGACAGCACCAAGCCAGCAACTGCATTGTGCTACAGAGAAGGGGCAGGATTTGATCTAAAGAGCAGGAGTTTGAGGTACATTTGCTCCCCATGGCCTGTTGCCTGCTGAGGGACCTCTCTGTTCCCACCCTCCCAGAGATCCGACTCGCCAACGGGCCCAGCCGGTGCCAGGGGCGAGTGGAGATCCTCTACAACGGCTCCTGGGGGACGGTCTGCGACGACGACTGGGACATCGTGGACGCCAACGTGGTGTGTCGCCAGCTGGCCTGTGGCCATGCCATCACCCTCCCAGCTGCCATGACCTTCGGCCAGGGGAGCGGGCCCATCTTCCTGGACAACGTGGACTGCAAGGGCTGGGAGGCAGCCCTGAGCGAGTGCTGGAGCCACGGCTGGGGCATCCACAACTGCTACCACTACGAGGACGTGGCTGTTGTGTGCAATGGTAACAAGGTTGGGTTCCCTGGGGGCAAGGAGAGCAGGGGGTTCCTGTGGAGTGCAAGACTTGGGGGCTGCAGGGGCCTTGGTGGAGCCCAAGAGTCTTATCTCAGAGCCTGGTTCTCTGACCTGGGTCAGCCAAACATCCTCTGCATCCTCCTCTCACCCTTCTCCTCAATCCAGGTCACCTCCCAGCTCCACAGGCTGGTGCTCCATAAGGTGACCGGCCTGTTTTGTGTTCCTTGTCACTCCCAGCTCAGGGACTTTGCGCCCTCTCCGGCACAATCCCTGGGGAAAGAGCACATGCCCACCTACACTCCTGCCTCTGAGTCAGTTGCTGCCCAACTGCTCTTTCCCCTTTTGACTTGTGTTTCTTTAAATTGCTGAGCTTTTCAGTAGGAGATGTTCCTAAAGGTGAGAAAAGCAGTGGAAAGTGTTTGAACTTGGCGAGTTGAAGTCGAACGGCTCCATGACGACCCTTATGTACTCCACACACGTTCCTCCCTCGCCGTGCAGGGTTTGCTCATCAGCCAGGCATCAGTGAGCTGTGAAAGTGAGGCTGTGCAGACCTGGAGCAGCTGTTCCGTGAATCCCCACGTCCTGCAGAAGCAGGGCTTGAAAAAGGAGGGATGGAAAGGCAGGGATGCTGGGTTGGCTGGTAGGTTGCACCAACAGCAACCAGAGAACAGAGGCTGTGGATTGCGCAGGAAACTAAATCATGGCATTGTTGGAGAGGAGAGGTGGAAGGAGTGAAAAAGGAGGTGGGGAGCTGGGTCTGAGGGCAGAAGAGAGGCTGGAGGCATTGGCAGAGAGCTCTTGGCAGGGTGGTGCAGATGCAAATCCCTCTATCTTCAGCTAGGGCTGGTTTGGTGCAGACCCTCCTGGAGCAGTGGGGTGGAAGGGATCCCTCCAGCTTCGAGGTGGAGCAGCAGCAGGTGCCACCTCTCTGCTTCCCTTTGCAGAGTTCTCACCCACGCAAGTCAGCGAAGGACCGACCACCAGGACCCTCACAGCCTCGGTACAGGATGGGGAAAGTAAGCTGCTCAGCTGTCATCCTGCCTGAGGGCAGCGTCCCCTACTGTCACCTGCTGTCCCTCTTGAAGCCTCCCAACCCTCCAGTCCTGAGGTGCAAACCCCCTGACCCCATCATTGTGCTGGCCATGGCCACACCCTATCCTAGAGGTTCCCAAGGTTCCCAAGCCCCGTTGCTCTAAAGCTTTGTCCCTTCCCCGCTCTTCCTCACTCATTTCCCTTGCCACCACGGGCACAGCAGGGCCTGGGCACGGTGGCATGGCTGTGCCACCTGCAGGGACACCACATCCTTCTCACCTCTCACGCTGCCACCCTCCAGGTGACGGCAGCATCCGCCTGGTGAGCGGCCCCGACACCTGCCAGGGCCGGGTGGAGATCTTCTACCGCGGGAACTGGGGCACCGTCTGCGACGACGACTGGGGCCTGAGCGACGCCAGCGTGGTCTGCAAGCAGCTGGGCTGTGGGCAAGCCCTGGATTACAAGAGCAACGCCTATTTTGGCTACGGAACGGGGCGTATCCTCCTGGACAACGTCAACTGCGACGGCAGCGAGCCCTTCCTGGCCGCCTGCTACAGCCTGGGCTGGGGCATCCATAACTGCGGCCACCATGAGGATGCTGGGGTCATCTGTGCAGGTACCGAGCAGGGCATTGCCCTCAGGGTGGGGAAAAACCCAGGGACATCCTGTTCTCCGAGCAGAAATGGCCTCAGAGAGATGCTGAGATGCCCAAGGCTGGGCAAGGGCTGGGCTCTGTGCTGTGGGAGCATCCTTGTTCCTTATCCACCCTCATCCTCGTGCTCTGGAGTAGCAACCCCGCTCCAAGAGCCCGGAGCAGAGCTGGGGTGGTAGTTTGCAGGGGAAATGCACCTGCCATCCTGCCATCCTGCCATTCCCTCTGCCATTTCCCTGCTCTGCTGGCTGGAAAACAAGCTGCCCTCATCCGGAAGGAGGGAGCGACTGCCAGGGGCCGGGCACGGTGCTAGGCCCAGCCTGCCTCCCCTTCCCCTCCTGAAATGATGTATTCCTGCCATTCTCCACTGATTACTGTTTATAATCTTAATAATCCCCCTGAACTCCCTCATTATCATGGCTAATGACAGGAGCAGTAAGTGCCAGTGCTTTCCTTTTCCCACTATTAATGGACAAAGGGGATGATGTAGGACAAAAGGGACAATTTTTTCAGGCTGGTCCTTTCCTTCCTAAACATCCCCATCCCCTCTGGCACCTCCTCTGGGCACAGAGTCGATGGCACCACCACGCCCAGACCTTGCTCAGAGGGGCAGGGGATAATGAAGCATAACTGGCAATGAATCCTGATGCTAAATCTCCCAGGTGTCACCACTGTCCCTCTGTGTCACCACAGGACTGGACACATCCACCATCACATCATTCACCACCTCGGTGGCCCTGGGCTCTGAGGAGACGCTCACAGCCACAGCCACAGGTAGGAGGTTGGCAGTCACTCACCTGGGGGGAAGCTGTGCCCTCTGTGTCCTCCTGTGACCCAGCCTGGCCACCCTGGGGTGCTGCCATGCGTGGCTGATGCTCAAGGGGTGACATTGCCCATGGCAGGGTCATACCAGGGGGCAGCCATGGTGCTGGGCACTGGCACTGGAACAGGGGCAGTGGGTGCTGGATCTGGACCCCTCAATGCCCACATGTCCCAATGCTTGTCCCAGCAGTGACAGACAGCAGGGACCAGCCCTCCCAGGCCACCGAGGTGGCCACCACCACGCTCCTGACCATCGAGCAGGAAAGTAAGTGTGCAGCTGCTGCTGGTCCTGCACGGGGCTCCACATTCCTGGGGGGGTCACTCCACATCCCCAGGGCTCACCCCATGCCCCCAGGGCTCCTTCCATGTCCCCAGAGGTCGCCCCATGTTCCAAGTGCTCAATCCATGCCCCAGGAATTATCTCACATCTCCAGGCCCACACCACTTCCCCAGGGTTTNGCACCGTCTGCGACGACGACTGGGACTTCCCCGACGCCCAGGTGGTTTGCCGGCAGCTGGGCTGCGGCAGCGCCCTCGCCGCCACCGTGCTCGGCTCCTTCGGCTACGGCAGCGGGCCCGTCCTGCTGGATAACGTGGGCTGCGGCGGCGGCGAGGCGCGCCTGGCCGACTGCTTCCACCTGGGCTGGGGACAGCACAACTGCGGCCACCACGAGGACGCCGGGGTCATCTGCCGAGGTGAGAGTGGGAGGTGCCACAGGGGGGTCTGCAGGTCTCCGGTGTAAGCCCGGCTCAGCGGGAAAGTCAGTGAGGGAACGGGTGTAGGGAGGATTTCGGCCACGCTCAGGCTGGCTGTGGGAAATGGGGTCCCCCAAATGGGGTTGGGGGTGAAGAATGAGTCCCCACACCCCGGGGTTGTTCCTGCAGGTGGGGACAAGCAGTGGCAGTCAGTGCCGTGGTGGGGGTGACGGCTGGAGTGTGGCACCCCCTCTGGTCCCCATTTGTGCACAGTGGCTGCACATCCCACCCCGCATCCCTGCAGCCATCCCCAGCCACCCCACAGCACTGCGGGGGGCTCTGACCCAACCCTGTCCCTTGAATCACTTTTCCCACCTCTCCCCCACTGCACCAGGTGCTGATGACACTGAAGACCATTTCCAAGAAGCCACTGCTACAACCACCACGTTGGCCCCGACTCGTCCCAAGGAGGGTAGGCACTGGGGTGTCACTGGGGACACAGAGCCAGCCCTGGGGATGCTCCATGCTGGCACAGGGTACAAAAAAATGGCTCGGGCAGAGGCACAAGATCTGGCAGCGCCTGGAACAGCCCACAGGAGGGGGAAAACCAGATGACACTGCTAAGTCACAGCCTCTCCTGGTGTCCCCAAGGCTGGTTCAGGCAGAGGTGATGGACCATTGAGTGATGGACCTCAGGGTGGGGAGAGGAGGTGGTGGGCCAAAGGGGGAGAGCTGGGAACAGAGGTGATTGTTCATCCAACTTAACATCCACCACGATGCTCTGGCAGGTGGTCACCCCCAG
>WEZZ01007428.1:7948-27731 GCA_013400585.1 Chloropsis cyanopogon | reverse complement strand
CCATGCCCCCCTCCCCGCCCTGCCTCAGCCTGGCGGGGCACAGGAGCCAGCCCGGGGGGGTCACACCGGCTCGGGGCCCCGTGGGGCAAGGCAGGGAGGCACCCAGCCCGGGGGTGTGGGGGGATTGCGTGCCCATCTCTCCCCGCTGCCGAAATACCTCCCCGTGCATCCCTTCCCACGCGTGGTCGCCGGGGCTGGTGTGTGTCCCTGACCCCAGAGATCGGGAGCCCTTTCACTGTCAAAGCTCTTATTTTTACTGCTCTTGGTTGGAGATTTATGAATTGAGTCATGTTGTATTCATTTCACGCTCTTAAAATAAAGACTCTGCATATAGCAGGCTGATCTGATTTGTGACACTGAACGCTCCCCTTCAATACTGACATTTTGACAATATAAGAAGGGAAAAAAAAACATATCTCTGATCTGATCTTGCAAACAAAGCAATCGTGGGAGGCAGGATCAAGTCATTCCAGAAGATTCTGCATTTGTCATATTGCAGAGAGGCTAGACTGGGTGGAGGGAGGGAGGGGGTGCTTTAAAGGGGAAAACTGTTCTTTATGTTTGTCTTCTTAGTCAGGTCTGAACCTTTGCTGGGAGCTGGGGTGTCCTCCCCGGCTGATGAAAAGCGAATGCCGATCTGGGAATGTCGCAGTCTGCCGTGGGTGCAGCTCTGTTTGCCCATATTGCACCATTTTGTCAATAACCTTGCATTTATCAAACAGACAAAACTGTCACAGCCCGAGCCTGGGGAGGGAGGAGATGTCTTATCAAGGAATGAAATACGGACAATCGGAACGAGATATTATCGCATTAAACCAGCCGGGCTGTCCCTCTGCTGCACTGTGGCTTTTATACCATTTTCTGATAGCGGCATCTATTCATTTGAGAGCAAAGCCTGCTGTGTGAGCAGATCCTACAGCTCATTTCCTACGGATAATACAGCCGCCGTGACAAAGCCAGCAGGGATGTGCCCGGGACTCACAGCCCTGCTGCTCTGTGAATTTCTCTTAGCCTGCTTCCCCGCTCCGGGTGCTCGAACCCCAGGCGTTGTTAAGGGCTCTTATGTGTGATTTTTCCTTCCAGCCCTTACCGGCCCTGGTGAAACAGTAACCCGGGCTAACGCCTCTTATCAGCCACCGGGTAGCTGGGCTGTAAGGAAGCGATCCCCAGCGGGAGCGCTGCCGCCTCCCTTCAGCGGCGAACAAAAGGCAGAGCTTTGTTCTTCCTCTCTGCTCCGCGCTGCCCCAGCCCCGGCGCGGCCGGTCCGGCGGCCACGGCCGTGTCCCAGCCGGTTCCCCACGCCGCCCAGCCCAGCCCCCAGCCCCGGCTGTGCGGGAGGCTGGTGACCTCGCACTCATTTCCGTAGCAACGCCTAGTGATGTCATATGCCATGGTCCAAGCTGCAATGCACCCAGGCGGTAGCAGAGAGCATGCGGGCTGCGCCTAGCGAAGGTGATGCAGAGCCATCCTGCCCTCCGAGCCTAGCCCTCCCGAGCACCCTGCTGGGGAATGCTGGATGGTTCTCCTCTCAGACCCCTTGTGGCAATAAAACAGGCTCGGTTTCCAGCAGCTTCATCTCACCGTGGCATTTCGGTGGCTGCCTCACATGGGGCTGCTGGGTGCTGTTCAGCCTCAGCCCTGCCTGCTTGGGGACCTGTGCTGGATGGCTGTGTTAGTGGTTTAAAATGGAAATGCTGTGCTGGGCTTCTTGCTGTCTGCTGATTCATCCAGTGATGTCTGGGATTGCAATAGTTTCTCAGAAATAATATTGATATATAATAACTTGTAGCTCCTTCCTTCCTACAAGTGCTAGCTGCCAGTGTCCCTAATTGCTGCCTGCAGTTATGTTGCTGCTGCAGGAGCAGGATTGCTCCTTCAGCCCCCAGAAGGGACAGGTTTACTGGGGGGGTCTTTGAAAACCCAGCAGAGGGTCCCCTCACCTACCAGAGGGAGCAGCAGGTGATGCCACACCCAGGAAAGCTGCAGGGCTGGGCCCATCGATCCAGGGTATGTCTTTATGACCTTGGTCATGTCCCTTGTCACCTCAGCACTGCCTGGGGGTGCCATCAGCCCTGTCAGGTGTTGGGGGCAGGAAAGCTCTCTGCTGGTCCCCAGTATGGTCAGACATTGGCTTTGGGCTTGCTTGCTGGAGTTTCACTTCCCACAGTGCTGGTGGTTGGAGCAAGATGCATTTTTGTCTGGTTCAGCTTCAGGAAGAGCTTTGCTGTCCGAGCCCGTGCCAGGGCCAGGGATCGATATCCATTAGCTGGGAGAGCGGTGCTGCTGGAGGCTCTCCGGAGGTGGGAGCCCTGCCAAGCCCCTGGCCAGCACTGCCCGGGGAGCAGGGCACGTGCCTCCCCACAGACCTTCATGTTGGGGGATGTGCAGGTGATGAACAAGATGATTGCAATAACTTATGCAGGAAATAAGTTGCCTTTTATAAGTGTGTGGGGAGGCACCTATGTATGGTGTAGGTGTGGGGCTGTCCCCTGTGGGGGGAGCACCTGACTGCTCGACTTTGGGGGGCCCAACCTCTGCAGCAGGGCCGTGGCTGTGCTGTGTGCGAGGACCCCCCAGTGTGGGTGTGCAGGGGGGAATGTTGGAGATGCTGGAAAGCAGATGGCTGCTCCAGGCTTTAGACAGCATTGGTGCAGTAAGTGGCCGCTGTGGGTGGAGGAGGAGTGTAAGGATGGGGAGCTGCAGGCCTTCCCTGGCACGGGCTGTGTGGGCTTCTCCCGTGATGGTCACCTGCTGGGCAGGTTAGCATCCCCCACATCCGGCGTGTCGGTGCTGATAGCAAGGCTTCACACAGACAGCAGGGCTCACCCTTGGAAAAAGGGACAGTAACACCAATCCATCCTGTCTGGAGAGTCCCCAGGAAGCAGAGCAGGGATGATTAGCTGCTTTCTGCTCGCACTGTACACAGACAAAAGGGTGGTGTGGAAAGGCTTTTCCAGGAGGAGTGCTGGGCAGGCCATCTGTGATGGTGGGAGGGGACCAAGGAGTGCGAGCTGCTGTAGTAGCACTTCCCAGGGGGGCTGGGGAAGGCTTTGGAGAAGCCATTCCCGGTGCCGAGGTGGATGGTGCAGTCATTAGCTGTTGGCATCTAATGGCAGCATGGATGCTCTTGTGCAGGCACAGTGAATGCTGCCTGGACTGCAGTGCTGGTAGGGACTAGAGACAGCCTGCCTCATGAGCAGGGCTTCCTTCCTGGAGCTCCACGGGCCCAGGACAGGGTGGTGGCTGGCAGGAGCTCCTGTCCTTCTGACCTTGTAGCGTTCACAGTGTGGGGCTGTCTCTGTGTGACTCAGCCTTGGGGCCTTGTAGCAATAGCCCGAGTCACATCTGCACCTAAGCCACAGACAGGTAGCAATGTGCCCTGGAAGCAGCTGCAGTGGACACTGCTCACTGTTACTGGCCAGTCTTCAGCAGATCAAGCTCTTAAAAATTCCTCTTTGAGCTCCTGTGAGTTCTTATCTAGTCCATTTAGGAAGAGTCACTGACCTACAAGACCATGCTGGGTTTCTTAGTTGGCCAAGTGTAGGAGCCGGGGTGGGTTGGACCCGAAATAGCTCTTCTTGAACTAACAAAAGTGATATTGAGACTGTGATGGAGAATATAGCAGAGCAATTATGCCTGGGGACATAGAAACAGTAAAACTTGGGTAAGGGCTCTCCATGAACCCCTGGGTTATTTGGGTTTATCCAAAGATGGACAATGTCTAAGCATGAAAGTGCAAAAAGATTGGTGGGAGTTGTCTTGATTTATTAAATTCTTTTTCAACCACCTTTATTTGCCGCTTCTTGTGTAAAAAGATGGCTGGTTCACAGGAGAGTCAATTGTTTTAGTACACCAAATAAGCTTCATAATGTCAGTGGGTAAGCCCTATCTGCCCCAGCTGCGTTCACCAGCTGATCCCAAAGCTGCTCTCTGGAATAAACTCCTTGGACACTGATGATGTGTGCTTGGGCTTGCTGGAATACTCAGGAACAGCAATTTAGGGACAACTACAGAACTTCAGCTCCAGAAATGTTTCCTGGGTTAAAAACTCCAGCATCTAGGGGCATATACACTGTTCTTGGCAACTGGATGATGTCTTTGGCATCCTCGTAGTGGTTCTCATGGATGTTCTGGTGCTTTCAGGAGGGTTATCCATATAACTGTGGTGTATCCCTCTGCCTCCTGCAGCTGGGATTTGGCTTCTGATCAGGGAGGTGAAAAACATGGTCCTTCCTCAGCTTCTACAGCTGGTAGAATCAAGATTTTCCTTAATTTTAGGATTCCCACCATGCTTTTTGCCCTTCTTCATGTGTGTTACTGAACCACTTTCTTGTGCCTGGGCCAGTAGCATTAGTGCTGCTCAGGGGCATGTTCAGCTTGGCTTTCCAAGTAGGAGTAAGCAACCTCAGTCTTGCTAAGCTTAAGATCAGGGAGATGGAGTAAAAGTGACCTGGTGGTCGCCATTAGCCTATGGGGGAACCTGGGTTTTGTTCCCAGGCTGGTGAGTGACCCCAAGGACAAAAATCCTGAGGACAAGGATTTTTCAAAGCCTGATATTTCTTCTACCTCTGCAGGCTTGTAGCTGAGAATTGGATCTGCTGGCTGTTGCTCTTGAGGACAGAAGGAGAAACATGGCTCAGAGTGCAGCTGATGGAGCAGGGGGTGGGGAGGAGAGTGTTAGCCATGACCTGACATCTGGAGAAACCTCCATGGATGGTGACACGTCTGGCAGGGCCTCATGCACCAATTCTATGACTGAGCTCTTGAGCTTCTATTTGGAGCTGCTTCATGCCAAGTAAACCATGCACAAAAGTTGGATGTAAGAGTAGATATTTAGGGAAAAAAGAATCCAAGCTTTTGGTGTCCCAACTGCTAGTGCTTGAGTAACCAGCTGCTTCTTGGGAGGTGGCTTTGTCTGAGCTCAGACGTGTCCTCGGATGTGGAGCACTGCTGATCTTGTTGGTGCTGCTTTTTCCTTGGCAGAGGTGAATGGTGTGTTGGGAGCTCAGTTCCCGTCTGGCAGGGCAGAAGAGCCATGTCAGACTAGTTCAGACCAGAGCTGGCTGCTCGGCATCCCAGCCAAACACCAGGCTGTTCAGAGGCAGGTACAGGGAAGGAGGCACTGGAAAATGCCTGACCTGTCTGACCTGAGGGAGCTTTTCCTCAGATGGGTCAATTCCTGAGGCATTTAGGACTCTGCCTTGTGCTTTTCTGCCCTGTTCAGCCTCCCGAGCTGCCAGCAAAACGTGAATGCAATATTAGAATAACTGCAGTACAAAGCACAGTGGAACAGGATCTGCCTGGCTTCCCAAGCGTTTCTCCATTGACAGTCTTGAGAGGATCCAGGCACCATCTTCCACCTCACCATGGCAAAGCTGTGATGCAGGGCTGAGGTTGTCTCTGGGTAGCTGCTGCACCCTCGATGCTTCCAGGTGTTCTACACCTCAGTGCTCTGTGGCTCATGACAGATTCCTCCAAAGCCGATACTGTGAGGTATATTTTTGTGCTAACTGGTTTGGAGCCAGCTTAGACCTTCCTTCCTTCACTGGTCAAGTCTTTATCTTTTCCTTCTGGAAAGCTGAAAGCCTTCAACAACTTCTGCTCTTTACTGGAAAGGTACCTGACCTAACTGATCCTTAGCTGAAGTCTTGCTCCCCAGTGTTAGATTCACGTGACTGCAGAGAAATGGCAACTGCCTTGTCTGGGAAGCAAAAATTAAGGGAAAACATAAGTATTGACTCGATTTGACTAGTGATGGTCACTGCTGGGCAGTGATAGCCGGGAAACCACCTGAAATAAGGGGAGGTAGCAATGGACTGATCACTGTGCTGGGTTTTGGGTGGCTTTGTCTTTCAGCCTCTGAAACCTTTGGCTTGACTAGAAGAAGCTGCCCAGATAAATGGTGGTGGCTGGTTTTATGCTGGTGGCATTGAGATAAAATGTTCTGCCATGGCTGCTGGCTGCCAGGCTCTGCCTGTGCTTCTGCCAGGGCAGCTTTCAGTCACTGAAGGTGGGGGAACTCTTCTTTCCTCATGCAAATGAAATGGCTTTGTGGGAATGTTTATCCCCCCCTAGCTGCTTGATCTGATGAGCAAAGTCCTTCCTCCCAGCATGAAATGAAGGAAAATGGGGACAAAATTACTTTCATTCAGCTGTTCAAATTTATTTATTTCTTTAAGTAAGAGGTCTAACTCTTTGCTCCAGAATCCAGATGTCAAGATGTGGGATTCCCTCCTGTGACTCTGGGTAGGGACTGTGCCTGGGGGAGGAGCTCAGCAGTGGGATGGCTTTGTCCATCTCTTCTGAGTGCACAATGACAGTGATGCTGAGCTGCTGCATCTTTCTGGTCCCTCCTGTGGGCTGGAGCCCTGGAAGCTGCTGGGGCTGGTAAATCATAAAGGTTGATCTTCACCCTGGAGTCTCATGCTGGTTGCACTGCTGGTTATCTTGGTATAGCCTGGAAAAGCTCAGAAATGGTGAATTCTGGAAAATGGAGCTGAAATGATGAGGCAGCAGTTCTTGGGCTGCAGGAAACACTGACAAGACTGTCTCTCAAAAGCACAGCCTTCATGTAGCTGGCAAAACAAAAGCCTTTGTCTGCCTATTTAAGGGCAAACTTCCCCCAGTTTCAGGTTTTTCTGTGCTAAACCAGATTTAGTCACGTTTTGGACGTGACCCAGTACATGCTTAATTAGATATTAAACAAACCTGATTTTTGGCCCCAAACTAGTGATCTAGTGACCAGGGGTAGTGCATTAGTTAATTGCAGCAGGAGAGTAACTAGAGAACATGTCACCGATGATGGCGTGAGATTCCCTTAAAGTGATCCCCAGATTAGGGATTAGAGTACTTAATGTTTTTCTTCTCTAAAGGAGATGTTGGAATTGAGTCCGTGTATGGGTGTTTGAGGCAGCTGAGCCTGGACGAGCACAAGTCTGCAGGGATTCCAAGTGCAAACCATTCCTTAATTGTTTGCAAATTCCCTCTGATCTCGCTAGATGGGCTGGCTTGCTTGGGCTGTGTGTACTTGGCGTGTCAGGGTGCTTCTGACTCCTCTCTAAGATGGTTTCAGCAAGGCTCCAGAAAAACACCGGTGAGAAGTCTCAGCTTCAGCGCTAACGAGGCTGCTGATGGACACGTTGTTTGGACAGTTGTGGTGCTCAGCACATAAAGTTTATTAATAGTAGGTGGAGAAGCTGTTGCTGTGCCATGTGCTAACAGACAGGCTCAACAATTGCTGTAGGAGATCTCTGCTTGTAAAAGGCTAATGCTTAGTATTCAGCAGTGAGTGAGAGCTCGGGGGAGATTAACAGCCTTTGATTTACACCCAGCTGGGGCGTAAAGGCGTTGGAGCTTTGCCTGTTTATGCTGTTGGGCTTTGTTACATGGGGTGAGTATTTCATTACCTAGAATTTGGGAGCTTGGCCTCCTGGGTTTGGTGGTGTCAATATGATGTTGGGGTCTGTCACCTGTGATGAGCTGAGATCAAATTTGTGGTGGGAGTCACTTGGGCTTCAGAAGAGCTTGGGAGATGGCTGGAGCCAGGTGAGGGGAGTTAAACAGTTGGATCTAGGATAGTAAAGTGACCCTCCTTGTAATTAGAAATTGGTTGCAGTCCTCCAGAAAGCTGCCACAGCAAAAACTTGACTTTTTTCTTTTCTGCAAGTTCATTTAAGAAATTAAATAAAATTGGCTTCGCTAGAGGTGTGTAAGATCAGGCCTGAAATCCCCGAAGCAATGGGAGGGTAGAGTACATCTGGAGGGATAATCACCTTACTCACTGATGCAGAAATTAAACCTATCATGGAGCTGGCATGCAGGAATCCACCTGGGTGTTCTGAGAAGTCTCTTGCTTAATCTGGTAAAACATGTTTGAGACACCAAGGAACTGCTGGATCTGCAGACCAAGAGACGTAGAGCAAAAATCTTGCGGGGTGTTCTTTTTTAATATTTCCAGATTCTTACCTTGATGTGCAACAACCAGGTGTTCCCAAAGTGTTTGGGGGAGTGACACGGAGCAGCTAAAAATGTGCATGCTCACTGCAGGGAGTTTTGCATGGCTGCAGCTTCTCCTATTTCACCCTTTGGAGCAGCAGCTTGCAGCTGCCATGGCAGCAGTGGCTCTGCTGTGCCAAAGGAAGCCGTGCCAGCAGACAGGAATTGCCCAGTTCATCCTGCTCCAGCAGACCTGGGAACAGGCTCTCCCAGCACCCAGAACCTGCTCTCAGCCCTGGGGTGGCCTGCCCAAATGGCACATCATGTCTTCTCTCTCCACTTGGCTCAGCTAGGCAGAGGTCATGGGCACAGGCATTTTATGAGCCCCTGATTAAGGACAAGCCCTGGCACTTGACGCTCTGGGGAGGATTTGATGATCTGGTGGCAGGATTCTTACTGCCTGGCAGTGGGGCTGGAGGTGAGCAGGAAAGCACAAAGATCTGAGCCAGATTAGTACCCTTGGAAGCTGTGAGGTAAATCTTTAAGCAGCTAATGCTCCCAGCAGCACTAAACACCCTCCCCACATGAAACTTGGTGCAGTTATCTAGAGAGTCCCTGAAATCTGTCTAGCTTGGGTTTGTTTTACCATGAATTGGAAAGAAAATAACCATCTTCCTCTGTGTGGACCAAGTCTTAAGACTCTAGAAATGTCCAGTCACCATCCTGTGAATGCCTGCTTCAGCTCAAAAGCCTGTGAGTAGATGGAATCTTCTGAGGAATAATGCTTAAACAGAAATGAAAAAAACCCCAAGTCTTTAAACTTGTACAGAAATGCTTCTGTGGAAAGAGCTGCAGTTACTCTTGAAAAGCTCTTCAGCTCTTACCTGGAAAAGCTTAATGCAGCCCAGAAGAGCCTATAGCAACATGAATTGTCGTTCTCCTTCCCAAAGGATCAACAGATCAACTCTGAGCTCCTGAAACTTACTGTGAGCTCCAGGGGTACATCTGAGTTCTCATGGCAGGGGACAGAGCGGACAATCCCAGGCAGGAGAGCTCCCCAAGCTGTTGGGTGATGGAGAAGGGTGGTGGTGATCCTGGGCTGCTGCTGAGGCACTCCCAGAGCACAGCAGTGGGCACATGATGCTGCCAGCCTGCCATATCCTGGGAAGGAATCGCTTGGCATCCCTTCTGTTGCTTTCTAGTTAACAGGCAAAGGTGCTGGTATCCCATCTGCCAGAGACAGTGTGGTGAGCCCTGAGTGACAGTCCCCTGAAATGCTGGGGCTGATGTGCTTGGGCTTGCTGCTCTCTCCATCTGGTGGCTGGAAGGCTCTAGGCCAGCAGAGGTCAATCATTTTCCACAAGAGTTTTTAACAAGTACGAGGCAGGTAGTGGCAGCAAGATGCTGAACCAAGTTGTCCTACAGCCAGTTTTCATCTTGTTTAATAGCCTGTCAGTAAGGCTAATGGGAATCAGGGTGTTAATAAGGAAATTAAGAAAACTCGAGTATAATTCCTTCCTGGCTCAAAAAGCACATGCTGGCTAGAGGAGCAGCTCCCTGTGACAGGACTGTGCAATGCTAACTCAGAAATGGTTTGTAGCTTCTTGAACATTTGTTTGTAGAACACTTGAACTGGGAGGCCCAGGTTTTTCCTTCCAGTTGGTTACTGGGATGTGTCTGGGCTGCTCTCTGTCCACAACAGCCATGGCAGGCAGATGCTCCCTCGTGTTTGCCTTATCTCAAGCTGCAGAAGAAGTCAGGGACACAAATCAATGGCACCCAGGTGCTCTGTAGTGAAAAAAACCCCGGAGTCGTTAGACCGAGTGCTGGGGCTGCAGATAAGGGCTGGTACATGGAATGCTGCTGCCAGAGACTGAACAGAGCAGCTCAGGGCTCTGCTGCTCTTACTGCTTTTCTCACCTTGGCTCCCTTCAACCTTTCATGTGCAAGAATGACCCAAGTAGCTGAAATCTGCTTTTTCTCTAACTGAAATCCATGATGGCCGTGCTGCAACTGGAGCAGGAGGTCTGCAGGCTCCAAGGACTGATCATACCTGAATGCAGTATGATCACATGTAGTTATTAAGCTACAAAGGCAAATGAAATAAATGAGCTCTTGGTTTCCACATCTCCTGGTTTGAAGACTTTGTCTTGGGTGGTTCAAAGTTGCCTTAAGTAATAGAGGCTGCAGAGTGGGATGAAAGCTGCTGTTAAGTGTAGGAACATGCAGAAATCCTAATTGGTGTCTGAGTAGCCCCTGAGATGCAGTTGGGCTACAAGCAATAAACAGTTCTCTGCAGACACTGGTCCTTGAGGCACTGGGAGCAGGTTGAAATGGAATGGCAGAACCATCCCATGTGCCCTCAGCGGCTGCTCTGTGCTGTGAACTGGCCCTGCCAGCTTAGAAAACGGGAACTAGCAGGTGATTATTCATACTGAAACAGACAAAGGGGAAGGCACTGGGGAACTTGTGTCTGCCCACAGCCTGCACGTGCTATTTTTTGGTCGTGTCTGGGATGAGAGGAAGGGTTGGACCTACCGCCCAAAACCCCCTGGCCACACTGAGTTAAAACATGAGCAGGGGACAGCAGAAGGGGTCAGCAAGGAGAGAAGCAGTGATGGTATGACATGGGGGCGAAGGCAAGGCAACAGGGAAAAGAACCCAAACCAATCTGGTAACATTTTAGATTTAGGTCTGGTTTAACACACGCCTACTTTGCCAAAGTAGGACAGTGCTTAAGAACAGCATCTTTGTGAGTGCTGCGATGGAGCTGTAGGACAGCTCGCTCTGGTGCTTGGGGAGAAGCTGCTCCTGCTGAGGCTGTGTGACATCGAGTCGTGACTCTCACCAGGCTGCTGGGTGATGGTGACAATGTCATGTGCTTGAGGCCAGCCATTTCTTCAAGTCAGGGCGAGCTGGGGACAGGAAAAAACAGGCAGTCTGTCAGTCATGACCTTCCAAAATGACAGCACTTGGGCTGCTGAAGGTGGTCTTGTCACAGAATCATTAAGGTTGGAAGAGACCTCCAAGGTTACAGAGCCCAACCTTTAACCAGTCAGCACCTTGTCCAGAGCACTTAGTGCCATGTCCAGTCATTTCTTGAATACTTCCAGGGATGGGGAAGTATTCAAATATTCTCCACCAACTCCCTGGCAGCCCCTTCCAATGCCTGGCAACCCTTTCTGTGAAGAAATTCTTCCTGATGTCCAGCCTGAACCTGCCCTGGCACAGCCTGAGGCTGTGTCCTTTTGTCCCTGCACATGGGTGGTGGGGGCCCAGCATGAGACAGCAGCTGGAGGTAGGGGAGCAGGTGACATGTCTGCAGGCATTGTGACCTTCTTCAGCTGCTTGAGCCTGGAGGGGTTGTGTGCTGGTTGCTCCCCTTGCCAGAGGCTACAGATCAAGAAGGAATTTCAGTGGTTGGACTTGGTCAGAACATCGTTTCAAAAGCACATTTGCCTTTCAAGAGAAGGGGACCTTCAGGCTCAGACTAACGAGCTGCATGTGAAGGAAGACAAGGCACTTGCTAGGGTTTGTGTGGAGAGATAACAAATTTAATTACACGGTGCGGGAGCTGTAGGTAGAACAGGAAGCCCGGGTGCTGAAGGGGAGATGGATGTTGTGTATCCTGGTGGGAGAGGAGCTCTGATGATCTTTAAAAGCTTTTCTCAGTGAACAGTTTGAAATTCTCGTGGCTGTCTCTGTCTCTACAGGAAAGCTTTGCTCTTTTGTGGCTGTCTGATGTCCTGAAGGATCGGATTCTCTTGTAGGCAATAAGAAGAGCAAGTGTTGAGGTTTATAACATGGGCTAAACTGTCAGATGTTGATGGTATTCCCCAGGGAAGGATCTCTGGGTCCTATCAGCTTGCCAGTGCTGTCTGCTTTAAGATAAGACATCAAAGCCAGACAGAAGCTGTAAATGGGTGGGCACTTAATTATCAAACTGAGTGAAAAGTGTGCAAGGATAAACAGGTAGAAGAACTAAGTCCTGTGATGGATCCTCACTGCAGTCACTGAAGGGACCTCAAAACCAGTCCTTTCCTGATGTGTACTCAGAGCTGCTCCTGCAAGGTGAGCAGTGGAGGATGGGAGTCCTGGAATAAGCCCCTAACCAACCCAACTTGCCGTTCTCTGGGAGCAGACCTTCCCTGTGGGTCTCACCAAAGCCTGTTAATCAGGATACTGCCAGAACGAAGGTGCTGCAGAACCAACCCTTGGGCTTTTGGAGCTTACATACCTTGACATTAGGGACAGGTAAAGTTTTGCTTGCTCCCTGCCTTCTCCTCATGAGGCTGAACCTTGCCTGGCTGCAATGTGATCCTCGGGCATGCTGGGAGCCTGCCAGGTTTTGGGCAGGGTGCTGAGTCAGAGCTCCAGCTGTAGTGGAGAAATCAGGAGAACCTTCTCAGAGATGGTGCTGCCTCTGCAGTGCTTCCTTGCAAATCAGAGGGCTTGGATCTGTACAAGCCTCTGGTCTCCCAGGCAGTGTAAACCCTAAACTTCCAGTAATTTTTGCCCAACGGGAACTCACAGAGTTTCTCCGTGGCTTAAGGCACTTGAGTCTTGGTGGTGCAGACCCTGTGCCATCAGGGAACTGGTGAGACTGGAGCTGGCAGTGTCCTGCAGCTTGGTGATGGAGCGTGCCTCCCAGCCAGAGCCTGGCAGCATGGACTGCTCCATGCCAAGCTCCCTGCCTAGGTGTCCTTGTGCAGTCTGCTCCTGGCAAGTGTGCTCTCCTTTTTTTTTTTTTTCCAGAGTAGCTAGGAGACTTTCCTCTATCAAGTTTCCACCATGTGGATCAGCTCCTTGTCCTTGGCTGTTTATGCCACATCCAGGACTTGGCACCAGCTCGTGGATCTCCTGCCCCTCTCCCCAGGCTCCATGGGCACAAGAGTGGGATGAGGCTGGGCAGTTACTGAGATGTGCAGAGCAAATCCTGCTGTTCTCTGCTGGCAGCCAGGGCAGTAAAACTCCAAACTGACTGAGCTTCCCAAAGAGCAGGTAGACCCCAGCCAGGGGCTGATGGCTTTGTGCTCCTGCCAAGCCCTCCCAATGCTAAATTGAGATTTTCCTTTGGCTGTTTGAAGTCTCTGACTCCATGTAACAGTGCTGGTGTCTTGTTTTAGGGTAGTCACCCCAGGACAGCTGGAAATGCCATCAGGGGACCTGATCTGGGTACTGCCCTTCTTTGGGGAGGTGAGACCCCTTCAGGGTCTGAGTGAAGAAGGGGGAAGGTTCTGCCCTTCCATAGTGTGACTGCTGCTGTGTGATCCAGGCCTGATGCAGGATATTGCCTTATTTGATACTATATCAGAGGCATTCAGTGCAATGCTACAAACTCAGTATATCAGAACCTGCTGTTTAGCCTGTGGCTTCATTGAGCTCACTTTGTTTTGGTATCCTGTAGTGTAGGAAGAAAAAACCCCAGCATTTGTTTGGCCAGCACAGGCTACAGAGACGGCACAGCCCCACGTGCGTGTGCCAGGCTGGTGCAGAGGTGTTGGAGTGGTTTGTGCTGGAGATGGGCACTGGTGCAGTGCTGTGGGAAGAGCAGAGGGACAGTGATGCACAGTCTGGGGTGTGGAGGGGGCTGTGGCAGGAAATGCCAGCACAGGGAAGCGGGCAGCCCTGGGCAGACTGAGGGCAGAGATGTCCTCACAGGCTGCTGAACCTGGGATACATCTTTCCTGCCTTTCTCTGACTCTGATGAGGCAGCTCAGCATACCCTGCTGTCTGATACCTTGTGTCCTGGGCGTCTTGCATTTTCTTCCTGCTGGGAATGCAAGAGCCAGATGGTTTTCTGTTCTTCCTCCCTCAGCTCAATTGCAAACTGAAATGTGTGGGACTGCAGCCTCTTCCCTGTCCTGGTGCTGAGGGCCATGGTCCTTGTCCCCACCCATGTCACATCTTGGCCGTGTCTCTGCAGTGCTCCTTCCTGGGAGTCTGGGTCCTGCTAGAAAGCAGTGACATGGTTAACAAGGCTCCCTTCCTGCTTTTACAAGTTCCCTGTGAGCTCCCTGGGGGAATCTGCTGTCTCCACAGGTGTACCTTCCATCTGTCAGCCAGTTTGTTGAAAGGATTTTGACAGGCAACTTTCCTCCGTAATCCTTAATAGCTTTGAATTTAAAATGTTTATGGCAAAGCTAATCCCACGAAACTCCCTGTAGTTTTAATAAATCTGTCCTCCAGCAAGATTCTTCTGGTGAGAGGAGGTAAATCTACTTCTTCCTGCAGTGATAAGTATCTGCAGACCTGCTTGTTCCTCACTTCAAAACTGGTGTCTCTTCTCAGGGAGCACCTTGCTAAAAGCAAAATTTCATGTGGTGATCAATCTCCACAACCAATGTCAGGACAGAAAACTCTTGGAGTCAGTGAGTCTCTTGTATGGCTGTTGGTGTTAGACACTCCATTTACAGCTGGAAGAGAATAACTCAGGCTGGGATTTCTGGATGTTTCTATTTCCAAATCCCTCACTCAAAACAGGGCAGCTTAGGTGGGACAGGCCCCCAGGTAACCTGATGGAATCCTTGGTATCTCTGAGGACAGACAACCCATAAGCTCTGGGGCAGGGGGACACACTGGTTGTGCTCCCAAAAACATCTTTAGCTCACAAAATCGTTACTGTGTGTTTGTTTAGGTGTCACTGAGAGGGAAGAATGAAGGGAGACATTCTGTAGAACTGCAGAGTAGAGACCTCAGCGCACCAGGCAGGCTGGAGGCAGCATGCCAGCATCTCACCGCGGGTATTTGGGCACGTTGTGGTTGGGCCCTGCCTGGCCCTGCTGCAGGAAGCAGGATATCACAGGGATCCCAGGGCCCTGTGGTTAAACAGTCACTGTTGTCCTGGCTAGCAGAGGGCTGTGAGGGTTGGCCTGGCCCTGGGAGCTGCCAGATGGCCTGGGCATCGCTGCCCTGCTTACCTTGGGCGGGAGCACTGGGAGCTGCCCCGGCTCCTGCTCTCTGCTCTTTGTCCTGTGCTGATAGTCCCAGGAGATCCTGCCCTCCTTAGTGTGACAGCCATTTCCTGCTCCCTCGCTGGCTCTTCCCCTGGAGCAGGAGCAGTTGTGCAGGTTTGCACAGGAAGACCCTCTTCCATATGGAACAGGGGTGTCTGCAGTTCCTCTGCCAGGCTCCAGAGCGTCCTGTGGAGCAGCACAGACCCACACAGCAGCGGGGGTGGCAGTGGAGGGGCTGCCTGCTGCCTCTGCCTTGAGGGAAAGGGCTAGAGGGGTCTGATCAGAGACTCTGCTCGCTGTGGGGGAAACAGGCTCAGCTGTAGCCTGGTTTTGGGAGGAGACATTAGCCAGAGCATGGCTGAAGAGCTGCAGGAGGAGTGGATGTTCTGGAATGTGCAGGTCAATATGGTGTGAGCAACTGTGAGTCATCCCAGGCCATTCAGATGAGGTCCTGGACTAGGCCTTTGGCCTCCTGATCCCCACCATAAATGTGGTTATCTGGGCCCAGAGCAAACCTTGTCCTTACAGATCCTTGTGAAAGTGACTCAGTGTTTGCAGAAGCCTTTCACATCCAAACCATTACCTAATCCTTTACTGCTGTGAGGTGGCTCACAGGTTCCTGCTCTGGTGGCCTGATTCCCAGGTGGCTGTGCCCAGGGTGTGGATGTGGGGTGGGGGCGTGTCCTGGGGGAAAGGGGACAGTGGCCATGCCCAGGCTCAAAGTTGCACTTGGCAGCTGTAGCCACCTGCTGTCCTGTCTGCTGCGAGGCCTTCTCCTGCCCCTGGGTGGGGAAGCTGGTGCAGTCCTGGCCAAAGGTGCTGCCTGGGTGGCTCCAGCCAGCAGTGGTGCTGTGGGAACTGGAGTGGGATTATTGTGATACCAAATGATGCGTCCCAAGTTACTGGGGGAGCTCTGTGCTCGTCCTCTCTGTAATCCCTTTGTGGTTTTTGCAGTGTGTGAGGCAGGTGACGCTGTTAACCTCAGTGAGGAAAATCCAGTGGGGGGATTTCCCCCTCACCATGTGAGCTTTTGAGTCCTCATCTGTGCAGGTGCCTGAGGCAGGTGTAATTGTACCATCTCAGAGATTGTTTGGGTGTCTCTGAAACGTACCCTGTGCTTGTGGGAAGTGGAAAAGGTGAACACCCTGCAGCTCTGGTGGTGTTAATCCAAGCAGGTAGCTCATAACCCTGCACCATCTCCTCCCTCTTGCTTTGACTGTCTCTCTCCCCTGCCTCACCAAGGCCAGCTCTCATCCTACAGGTGAAAGGCATCTCTTTCCTGGAAGATTTTTCTTGTTCTGGAAGATGCTGATCTCTCAAATTAAACCCAACCTCTGCTCTTTTTGTTGTGGGTCTGGACCACGGCATGATTTCCCAGCTGGCTCCTGCTGGGATGGGAGCAGAGACAGAGCTGGATGACAGAGCAGGACTTTGCAAGCCGACTGCCTCCTCCTGCCTCTCCCTAGAGATGCACAGGAACACCCAGGGGTGTGATGGCAATGTCAGAGGCCTGGAGCTTAACCCAGATGTCTCTTTTCTCTCCCCCTCTCTCCACGCAGGTGACGGAGCTGAACGAGCCCCTGTCCAACGAAGAGAGGAACCTGTTGTCCGTCGCCTACAAGAACGTGGTGGGGGCGCGGCGCTCGTCCTGGCGAGTCATCAGCAGCATCGAGCAGAAGACCTCTGCGGATGGGAACGAGAAGAAGATCGAGATGGTCCGTGCCTACCGCGAGAAGATCGAGAAGGAGTTGGAAGCGGTGTGCCAGGATGTGCTGAGCCTGCTGGACAACTACCTGATCAAGAACTGCAGCGAGACGCAGTACGAGAGCAAAGTCTTCTACCTGAAGATGAAAGGGGACTATTACCGCTACCTGGCCGAGGTGGCCACCGGGGAGAAGAGGGCGACCGTGGTGGAGTCCTCGGAGAAGGCCTACAGCGAAGCCCATGAGATCAGCAAGGAGCACATGCAGCCCACCCACCCCATCCGGCTCGGGCTGGCCCTTAACTACTCGGTTTTCTACTACGAGATCCAGAACGCGCCGGAGCAGGCCTGCCACCTGGCCAAGACAGCCTTCGACGACGCCATCGCCGAGCTGGACACCCTCAACGAGGACTCCTACAAGGACTCAACGCTCATCATGCAGCTCCTCCGCGACAACCTAACGCTCTGGACGAGCGATCAGCAAGACGACGACGGCGGAGAAGGCAACAACTAGACCCCCCCGATGGACTGGCAGCCGCACGCTGATGCTAACTACTGCAGTCTTTATTTTTTTCCCACGAGTGGGGGGGGGTCCGGGGTGGGGGAGGGAAAGGGAGGGGACACCTTCCCAGGGAGGCCCCCCACAACCTGTCTTTGATTGCCTCGTTGACATTTTTGCCAAAACACCACTAGTGGAAGTCAGGCTGGCTGTGCTGGTATGGAATAGCAGCCTCACTGGCATATGGACTGTTCTGTAGATTATTAATACAAGTGGAGCTGTCTTTAATTTAACTTTATTGCTAGAAATAAAAAAAGGGTTTTAAGACGAATTTGCGTGGATGGAATGGCCCTCGTTTTTAAGGAAAGCAACGCAAAAACATTTAAAAAAAAAAAAAAAAAAGGGAGTTCTGTGGTTCCAGTAAGGCTTTGAGCGTTTGTTTCCGCAGCCCAGGTGCCGTGTGCCTGCACCGTGTCGCGGGGCCTCTCTCTGCAGCGCTCTGCCTGCCAGGGCGCAGCTGCAAATCCCCAAATTGAGAAGGAATTAAAAGTAAAACCAACAAAACTAAAGAATTTGGGGCTCGCAAAGCCCTGGGATTTAGGCCATAAAATCTTTTTTTTTCTTTTTTTTTTCCTTTTTTTTTTTTTTTTGGTTGAGATATTTATTAGGGTAGCTTACAGTATTAACACTAAATTGCAGTTTACAGTATTTCTACATTACAGCCATATGACATCAAGCCTTTGATTGTCTGTTTTTCTTTCTTTTGCTAGTTCTTTTGGCTTGCCTTCCTGAGCAGTCCTCGCCTGTGGACTGGCTTTAGCTATTCTGTGTCGCCCAAGGCAAGAAGACTGCCCGCCCGAGGAACATCAAAGCTGCTCTAGTTTTTTGGTCAACAGCTTAACAGGTGCTTGGCTAGCGGCTGTTTCAACTATTTTAAGTCCACAGCAAAAGGTTTAAGAACTTAATTAGACAAAGGGGGAAGTGTTTAAACTTAAAAATGCCACTTAAATAAAAAACAATAAAAAAAATTTAAAAAAAGAGCATTCAGGTCTGTATGTCATGTACTGTGTTTGGTATTTCAAAAGACCATCCTGATTTAAGGTGCCACAGCTGCTTCCTCAGGGATTGCACTGCCATTTCACTCTGCCTGACTTTCTCCCACTGTACCATGAGGTTTGTCAGCAGATCTCCAGCACCCAGGGCTCCCTTGTTTGTCACCAGGGAAGCCGGGTGTCTTTTCCTTTCTCCTGGGGAAGCTTGTGGTGTAATGAGTGAACTTCAGGAGCTTAGACACTAATTTGGTAGAGAAATTCCTCAAGGGAAGAGCTACAATCATANAGCCGCTGCCCGGGGGCACCTCGGCCCTGCCCGGCCCGGCCCGGCTCTGCTTTGCCGGGTCCCCTGCTCCGAGCCCTCCCCGGGAATTCGGGGCGCAGCACCCGCGGCCAGGGGGGTGCGGTGCCGGTGCTTTGGGCTTGTGGGAGATGCTTTGGGCTTCTGCCCTCCCTCTCATCGCCCCCGTGTCCCGTGAGCAGTGTTGTCCCAGCTGTAGAATTGGAAGTGATTTACTGGAATTACAAAANTTTTTTTTGGTTGAGATATTTATTAGGGTAGCTTACAGTATTAACACTAAATTGCAGTTTACAGTATTTCTACATTACAGCCATATGACATCAAGCCTTTGATTGTCTGTTTTTCTTTCTTTTGCTAGTTCTTTTGGCTTGCCTTCCTGAGCAGTCCTCGCCTGTGGACTGGCTTTAGCTATTCTGTGTCGCCCAAGGCAAGAAGACTGCCCGCCCGAGGAACATCAAAGCTGCTCTAGTTTTTTGGTCAACAGCTTAACAGGTGCTTGGCTAGCGGCTGTTTCAACTATTTTAAGTCCACAGCAAAAGGTTTAAGAACTTAATTAGACAAAGGGGGAAGTGTTTAAACTTAAAAATGCCACTTAAATAAAAAACAATAAAAAAAATTTAAAAAAAGAGCATTCAGGTCTGTATGTCATGTACTGTGTTTGGTATTTCAAAAGACCATCCTGATTTAAGGTGCCACAGCTGCTTCCTCAGGGATTGCACTGCCATTTCACTCTGCCTGACTTTCTCCCACTGTACCATGAGGTTTGTCAGCAGATCTCCAGCACCCAGGGCTCCCTTGTTTGTCACCAGGGAAGCCGGGTGTCTTTTCCTTTCTCCTGGGGAAGCTTGTGGTGTAATGAGTGAACTTCAGGAGCTTAGACACTAATTTGGTAGAGAAATTCCTCAAGGGAAGAGCTACAATCATAGACATTTCTGTCCACCATCAGGAGCCCAGGAACTTAGTTCTCTTCTTAGCAAAATCTTTTCTGAGTCTGTCTGATCCGGCCGGGGGTGGGAGTTGGGGCATCTGAGTTGCTTAGCAGGTACTACTTACCCCATTTTGAGTGAGTTTAGCTTTAATTTTTATTTTTTCCATGGTCGTTGGAGGTTCACTGCCGTTCCCTGGCTCGCGGAGTGCTGCGCCCTGCAGCGCTTCCCCCAGCGCTGCGCAGTGAGCAGAAACCTCTTCGTGCTTTGATTCCTTAGCGTGATCCTGATGCTGATTTTGGAACCAGGCTTTCCCTGTCCCCTGCGAGAGCCAGCCCGACACGGCGCCTTGCGGTGAGGCACACACGGCACGGCCGGCCCGGGGGGGCGGACACGGCTCCAGCCCCTCCCG
>WEZZ01007426.1:2235-34905 GCA_013400585.1 Chloropsis cyanopogon | reverse complement strand
AAATCTTCCTTCACTTTATTTCACATTAAGGTATATGTAGACAACTTGCTGTTATTTGTAAGTTGTTGTTCTTTCATCTCCAGGTCAAAAATTCAGGGGGAAATAAGTAATTACCTGATTTACATATTGAAAAGTTATAAAATGTTGCTCATTCCAGCCAGCAATTTCAGCTGGAGAACCTACAGTATCAAATAAAGTTGAAATTCAGATGAACTCTTTCAATTCACTTGAGAAGGAATGGCCCAAATACAAATGAAAAGCTATTTACTGCTTTGCCAACGTAATCAATCTGCTGCTTTGCCATGGTAGAGCTCTTCTTCTCAGTCCTTTAGTAGGAAGTAGAAATGCAGCCTACAGCTATCTGCAACAGAGTCAGTCACTTCAATTTAACTTTAAAAAAATCTGGCTGGCAGACAGGGAGCTGGTCTCCACAGTGGTAATTTTATAACAAAACACAAGTGTCAGGTAAAATTATATCTGGCAACTAGACTTCTACCACCTTATTCATCCAGTCAGACAAATGGAAATAGTCCCTTCATTAGAGATTATTCATCTGAAACATACAGTAATTTTTCATTTGTTTCATGTAGTTTACCACATTCTTTCATACACTGTGATATTTCTATGCCTCTAATTTCAAAACCCCTTTTAAAAAACTTGTTTCAGGTTGTTTTTATTCCTTTGTTGAAGGGACTTTATTAAAATTATCATAGCTATTTTTCCAAACTATAAAAATGCCACCTGACAGTACTAAAATTCTTGAACACTTCCCTCATCTCCTTAAAAATCTGTGCCTGGATGGTCCAGCTGTACCTGAGTTTAGTGATAATCTGGCCCACAGCAGATTCTAAGACATGAGATGGCTACTTGCTTCCTACAGCTCCAAAGAATCCCACAAGAGACAGCAGGATGTTCAAAATTACTGAAAGAAAATGCATTTAGCAAACAATATCTACATTCTCAACCTCTAGAGGGTTGCACCTCACCAAATTTAGAAATCTGAAACTATACATTCAAATCTAAGATGGTGACCTGGAGTGCCTTCAGAGTCAATAAAGATAAACAGGTTTCTCACTGAAAAGAAATAGGCATTGTCTCCAGTCAGAGATTTCTGAGAATGCCAGAAAATTGCCCAAAATAAGTGTTTTCTTATTATTCATTATTTCTCATTATTATGTTTTTTTGCTTCTCTTGGCAAGCAGAAGTCTGCAGTGGGAGCCTAAGAGTAATTTGTCAGGAGCAAGGTTGAAGGAGAAATATCAGGAGCGCCTTTTAAAGTGTTAAGAGAGTACCAGTTAGGAAACACCAGTAACAGGAACATCTAATTACCATGCTGGGATATAGATATAAATACAAAGCAAAAAAATCTGTAAACTAAGTATTGCAATAGTTCTGCTGCTTAGGGAACAAGAAACATCAAAATGATCTCAACAGAGATTCCCCCTACACTTTTGAATATTCAATAGATCGATAAGGTTCTTGAATTCTTTCAGTAGTACAATGCAGTATGTCAATCTTTCTGTACTTGGCACTGACTTTTGCAAAACCGAGCTCTCAGAAGCCCTGAAGCAGCTCTGAATCAATGGCAAAGAGCCTTGGTGAACAGAACAGACTTAGCTGCCCCGACTGACACTCTCAGCTTTTCCCACCATCATTTCAGTTCTCATTGTTCTCACAACATGCAGGTAGGGTCACATGCTGTTGGATCCCCTCTGCTGGGTTAACAAGTTCTCTTTACCTCTATCCTGTCCGATTACACTCTCAAAACAACGTGTCAGAGAAACTGACAGAACAATGACCTGGTCAACAACTGAAAGAACAGCCACAGTTTTCTCAAGTTTTTGAAGCAGCAATAAAGAAGAAACAGCAAAAAATCTGGTGTGACCCAGGTCTATATATGCTAGTAAACACACCTCAGATATGGAAAAAAAATATAGGCTGTATATGTCTGGGCAACTGCCATTCCCCATCCCCCTGTACTGCTTAGTGGAAGGAGGTAGACAAGTCAGGAGTTAGGTTGAGCCCAGGAGGAAGGGAGGTGAAGGAAGAAGGTGTTTTAAGATTTCTTCTTATTTCTCGTTATTCTAGCCTGATTTGACTGGTAATAAGTGAAAATAATTCCCTTGTTCAAGATAGTTCCACCTGTGACGGCAAGTGCTGAGTGATCTTCCTGTCCTGATCTTGATCCACAAGGTTTTTGTTGTGTTTACTTCCCCTGTTGACTTCCCTGTGGGATGGAATGATGAGTGGCTTGGTGGGGACCTGACATTCTGCCTGGGCCAATGCAACCCAGTTATCATTTACCTCAAAGTGCTATTTGTGACACGTCCCATGGAAGCCCTCTCTAATAATCTGTTTTCTTACACAGAGGTATTCTGGACAGCTCTCATCTGATGCTAATTGAAACATCCTACAGGGCATTTTACAATGATCAACTTCTAGATTAAGATGTGGTCATAATAGTACAAAATAGCTGGTCTATAAACCACAAATGCCTATCCAGTTGCTAGATATTTGAAAATATCTAAATATCTAAATATCTTAAATATTTGAACTACTTGAACTATTAACTGCTCATAACATCCTATGACAGCAGGAAAATTATCTTCCTTTCATTTGATCCCCTAGCAGCATTAGTAAGTTCCCCATTTCCCTGCTTTTCATCTTGAAATCTGCAGAACTTGATTACAGGGCCTTTCGAACTCATCTAAGCTCTCTGGGATTTTCTTGGAGCTACTGTGCCACACTGTAAAGGGGCCTCCATGTCTTCCCCAAGGAGTCTATATAATCTATATAATATAAATGTCCCTCAGAAAGATGGATACTAGGAAGCTATGTCCTTCTGAGTTTGCTTGCACTTTACACTACCAAAGACTAGCACAGTCATGATCCTGGCCAATATCTGGGAAGAAAAGTAGTACAACACAACCTGAATAAAACAACCTTGCAGGACTTCAACATTAGGATAAGAATTAAGAGCTTGATTCTGAGGTGCACCTAGTGCAACATGGTCACTTCAACCCATGTCAGCAAGTGAATGATCCTGGAGTATAGTCCATATTCCAGCCAGGACAAGTGACAGTACTGGACCCTAAAAGCTGCAAACAGACATAGTGTTCTTACCTACTTTTACATAAAAATTTTTCTGTTTGGGCCACAAAGCATGTAATAGGAGAATGAGCAAGGTATGTACGAGGGAGGCTTGTGCTGTTGAGATGCCAGGGGCTGTGGGATAGTTCTCCTGCCATGGTGTGTATCAACTGTGTTCAATATAGACAGGGCATAAATACCCTGATATATGATCAGCTTAAGGATGAGCTTGTGGGTCTACTTGATCTGACACTCTTCAGAATAATTACCAAACACAATTATCACAGAAGTACAGTCTCAGAGTACCATGGGAGCATTTCTGTTCCAGTAAGTAACACATCACTTTTTTCTAGTTTTTACATTACAAGTCACATATCTTGTTTTATTCCCTTCTACTTTCCAGACTCTATTCTATCTTTTTCTGAACTTTCTCTGTCATTAATTTGTCAGATTAACTTTATTTCTGTCTGCCATCTCTCCCAGATTTGATGTCTGTCTCTTTTTGTTCATCTAAAATAATTTCCTCTTATTTCCCTTTCACCATTCCCTCAGCCAAATTTCTTGAGGAATTTATGTGACATTAGTAGGATATCACTCAGTTTATGGTTTTGTTACATTTTATATCTTTCTCAACATTTGTACCTGTATCATTGTTTAGATCATGTAATCATAGAATCATTAAGGTTGGTAAAGGCCTTTAAGTCCAACCATAAAAATAACACTGCCAAGTCCACCAGCAATACACTTATTGGACAGCGGCTTCCCAAATTTTATCTGTGCTTATCTTAATGGCATCCTGTTTTCCATTTATTCTATATGGTAAAATTTATGAACAATAACTAACATCTTTGGGAAGTTTAGATCTAAAGAAAACATTTAAAAAGCCTACTTATCAGACAATGAACAATACAGATTCAGTTCTTCCATCTACCACAGACCTCTGTGTCTGTATGACCAAGCTACAAAGTCTGGGGTAGTACCCATTTCTCACACTCCAGCTGTCCAGACGCTTAGAAAACAGCTCTTCTGAAGGTGGACAGCAGTGATGTTACAGAAAGCCAAAGAAGATGTCAGTCCCACAGCATGGTTTTAATAACTTCAGACAGTCAACTGTGAGACTTTAAAAATAAGAAAAACAGCATTTAAAGTTGTACTCACTNCATTCAGCAAAAGTTAAAGAATGTTGGTTGAATTAAACACAGCACAAGTTTACTGACACAAAGGAAATTACCATGTTCAAGACAGAAATTACAAATACCATTTAAAGGAGAGATCTGACATGAGTTCATTAAGCCATTTGATTTCCAAATGGTCTGCTCTGTTACTGGCTCTTCACCAATAGGTAACAAGAAGTAGCAAGGAATCAATAGTGCTGCTATGGTTGCAAACTGTATTAACAATTTGCCAGATGTCTTCAGTGGAGGGAAGTAGGAAAATGACAAGTTCTCCCATCATCATTCATGTTTAATCTAAAATTTTCGTGCAGATACTGGTTGCATGCCAGAGGGATTTTTTAACCAGTAGAAATTACAATAAACAAAACCCAGCCTAGATAGTTCACTATAAATATTGATAATGTCCAAAATTTTATCCTCACAATGGGTCAGTGCTTTTTTTCCAGACAAAAGATAGGAACTCAGACCATTCAAACCCTAGAGCAAAATTATCATGGAAATCTAGATTGTTCTGTCTGGATAAAATGTCATACTTGCTCTAAGGAGGTCCTGATTCAGCTTTATTTAACATTTAACTATCTACCATAGTTAGAACCATATGATAGTTTGGCTTAGAAGAGACCTTTAAAAATCATCTAGGCCAAACCCTGTGCAATGAGAGTGACATCTTCAAGTTGCTCCAATCAACCTAGCCTCGAATGTTTCCAGGGACAGATCATCTACCCCCCACTTTGTTCAACTTGTTAGTGTTTCACCAGCCTAATTGTAAAAAATTCTGTCATTATATCTAATGTAAAATTACCCTCTTTTCTAAACTGCTTCTAAAACTATTCTTCCCTGTTCCAGGGGCTAAGAGGCCTAAGAGGCCCTGCTAAAATGCTTGTCACCGTCTTTCTTGTAAGATACCTTTAAGTATTCAAAGGCTGTAATAAAGTCTCACAGAGCATTTTCTTCCCCAGACTGAACAACCCTATCTCTCTCAGCTTCCCCTTATTGGAGAGGATCATTTTTGTGGCCCCAGTATGGATGATTCAATAAGTCCATGGCTATTCTGTGCTGAAGGCTCCGTTGCTGAGCACAGCACTCCAGACGGGCTCTGACGAGGGCAGATTGCTCTGGTAGGATCACCTCCCTTGACCTGCTGGCCACACTGCTTTTGATATCCCCCAGGACATGGCTGGCTTTTGGAGATGCGAGTGTACATTGCTGGATCATATCCAGCCTTTTATCCACCAGTACCCCCAAGTCCTTTTCCTCAGGGCTGTTCTCAACAACTTCCCCCACAAGACTGTATTGAACTGGGGGATATCACTTCATATTTGAAATAACTTAGCAGCACTGTGCTTATAAGGACAGAAGTGAATCTAAAATATCTCTCTGATTTAGCCCAGGAGATATTCCAACAGAGGATGCTCTTTAAAGCTTTCTGACTTAACATGAGAGCAATGACAGAATTAGTTTTGCTTCTATTGATGCGTATAAGCCATGGTCTGTAGTGTTGAAAGGCTTATGTGGAATCAAGAAGCTGCACAGCTGTACTCACTGATGAATGCAAGATGCCTGAGGCGAATAAGGGCTTTGGTGCATGTTCTTTAGGGATACACCAAGCCAGAGGTGTTAGAATGTGCCTGAAGGTGAAACTGAAAGAGGTGGGAAACAGAAGGATGCTGGATATCTGGACTTGAAATAAAATACACAACTGTTACCATTCAGGAGGAAAATTAACATAGTGAGCTATTTTTTATGGCACTTAACAGTGAAATGCCTCTCTACATTAAATGAAGCATAAGTCTTATCCGTATCTTAGGTACAATGATGCAGCCACTGAAATGCTGCATGTGCCTACTCAAAAAAGAAGAAAAAATTAAGCCTGCTAATGCCATTATATGCACACAAAAGAGTGCATGATTATAGCACACAAGAGAAACACACCAATCAAAGCTGAAAACCTGAGAAATACATTGGTGGTGTCTGAAAAGGGTTTCAGACATCTGGATATACCTCATAAAATCTTATAATTTGAGTATTACACAACCTCACTCCAATAGCTCTTCTCAGTATGAGAAATACATCATATACACAATCTTCTGGGATATCTAGAAAGAGAAATGGATGAGAAAATGGTTAAATAGATGCATGCTTTTTGCATATATATTTAGCGGCAAATCTTCATCTGTCTTTGATTTCATATGGCTCTTCATTAATAGGCCTGGATTAGAATAGGCATAACAAAACCACACAAAGGTTGCTTTTCAAGTCTGTGAGTTACAATCTTCTTGGTTCGAAATTATTGATCTGAAATGCAGCTTCACCTTATGTGTACAAAGGTGTATACACTTTTGTATACATATATACCTTATGTATACACACCTTATGTGTAAAAAAGGGTTCTGCTATTATTTTTTTTACAAGTATTGTCACACAATCCCTAAAGTGGCACTGGAATCACACAGTTCCTTCTCTCCAGTTCTCTCCAAGTCAACCTTTTTCTCTGATATAAAATGTAATTATTTAAAAGGAAGCTCAAGTAAGAATACTCACTCTTGAAATTCCCACTCGCCACAATTTTTGATGCCTTCCTTTGCCACAAGCATTTTTAGCTTCCCCTCTAAAAAAAGAAAGACAAATAAATAAAAATATCTGTAAGGCAAATTTAAGATTACATTTGAGTTAATGAATTTTAAATCTGATCCTGATGGATGAAAACTTGAACATGAGATAGCAATGTGCATCAAAAGCAGAATGACCAGTAGATTCTCACCCGCTACTCTGTTCTTGTGAGACCACAGCTGGAGTACTGCATCCAGCTCTGAGGACCTCAACACAAGAAGGACAGTAACCTGTTAGGGTAGGTCCAGAGCAGGGCCAGAGAAATATTCAGAGAGATGAAACACCTCTCCTACAAAGAAAGTTGAGAGATGGGGTTATTCAACTTGGAGAAGCGAGGCTCTGGGGAGACCTTATTGCTTATAGAAGGGGTTTAGAGAAACAATGAAAAAAGAAATTTTGTATAATGAGTGCTTATAAAAGAGATAGAGAAAGACTTTTTACCAGAGTCTGTAGTGACAGGGCAAGAGGAAATGGATTAAAACTGAAAGAGGGTTGGTTTAGACAAGTGTTCTGGTTCCAGCTGATACAGCGTTAATTTTTTGCAGCAGCTGGAAGGGAGCATAGCTGGGACACAGAGGTTATTCCATATCAACTCACAACATTGCTGGAGCAGGGGGAAGGGACTCTCTTCCAGGGAGCACGGGTTCCTTCCTGTCAAGTGAGGCAGGCAGAGAGGTTTGGGTAATGCTGGTTCAAAGCTGGAGGGACTGCCCAGAGAGGCCTGGCTGTGGTCAGTGTTGTGTATTGTTGGGGGTTCAGGGGTGAGCAGTAATGTTTCTTTCTTCTTGTACCTTCTGTTGTTAGTTTTGCTGGTATTACTCTTTGTTTTCTTATCTCATTGTTTCTAGTAAATTGTTTTTATCTCAACCCGTGATCTTCCCCTTTTGTACCTCCAATGCTCCTCTCCAGCCCTCTGCAAGGGGGAATGGGAAGAGGAGAGAGGGAGCAAGCAAGTGGCAGCATGGTTTGGAGTCTCAGTGGGAACATTGAATTAGGGGGTACCATTCAAAAAAATTCCACAACAATTTGAAATAAGGAAGAAATTTTTTATGAGGTTGTTGAGACATTGGAACAGAGAACCTATGAATGCTCAGTCACTGGAAGTGTTCAAGGCCAGGTTGCATGAAGCTTTGAGAAACCTGGTCTAGGGATAATTGTCACTGTCTGTGGCAGAGGTCTTGAACTAGATGATCTTTAAGGTCCTTTCCAAACCAAATAATTAGATAATTCCATAATATTTAAAGTCACTTGGTCCAGGGGGACATTATTTGTTTATTTTTCACCCCACTGACAAAGTGTAAGTCACACTTTTTTTCAGACAGCAGAAAAAATATAAATGTCTCTCTATCACAGAAATCACTCCCTGGTCACTTTGCAAGTAGACTTTTCTAGACAACATTCTGGAAAAAGTCCACAGCAAATAAACATTTTAACAAAAACTTAATCATAGTAAAAAGGAAATTTTCTCTGTAAAGTTACAGGAAATTGACAATGTCAAATAGCGTTTAATGAAACTCACAGAAATTCAAAGTTATGGTCAGTCTGCAGAGGCAAATAAAGGATAAAACTAAAATGCTATGTGACAAAAAATTCTTTCTTGGTCTCTTACTTTTATTTCAGAATTCTTACAGAGGGTCTGTAAAGGCCTTTGTAGTGCCAATCTAAAATTATTTTTCTTCTTAAATATATGTAAGTTGTATTTGTTAATTAATTAGGGAATATAAATAGAAGTTGTGTAGGCATCTCATAATTGAATACAAGCTGTAATATTTTAAGAGTAATATTGTTTAACCCTTGGAACAACTGCCAAAATCTTGTCAAATATTTGTAATCTGTATATTTTAATTATCCATTAGAGGTGTGTTTTAAGATTCATGCTCCAGATCCCATTCTCAGTGATGTTGTGGTTTGTGGTAGGGAAGAAGACTCTCCAAAGCAAGAAAACAAGCAAACGACCAAAGACTTAAAAAAATAGCCCACATGATTTTATTCTCTGATAAACTATAAATAAAAAAACATAAATAATTTACCAAAATTCACTGGCTCAGAATGGGCATATCCTGATTAACTTTGACCATTAAAAAGGACAATAGATAACATAGCCAATATAGATGAGCCTAACACTAGATGAGACACTAAAACTTAGATCATCTAAAAAAATGGAAAAATAGAAAGAATACCAAATAAATAATTAGAAATCATTAGAAATAACATTATAAATGTAAGTAATCTTAAAAAGAACTTTTTATGTCACTTGTCTTGCTGAAAACAGTGATGACAATGCACCAATATTTTAATTATTGCTGAACAGTGCTTACACAGCATAATTTCTGCATCTCACTTCACCCCCTGAGCAAGGAGGCTGATAGGACTTCCTGCATTTGAGACAAAAATACAATTCAGAAAAAAAATGGACCAGATAAATGAAAACCAAATGAAACCAACCAAACAAAAAAACCCAACTGAATCACCCACAGACTCTAGGGTCTGGATAGCAAAATCAACTTCTTGCTTGCCTAGTTTTCCTCTGGCATAAGCTAATAAGTGCTCTCCCAGTCTGTCCTCCTTTCTCAGTATTGCATGGTCTTTTGACCAGGACATTCCAAGTTTTAATCACCTGAGACTTCAGAAAAGAGATTAAGCAAGATCTAGTGGGATTCTATATACTTTATATAATTTAGATAAAACAGTGGTTTACCTAAGGACAAAAGATAAACAGTAGTAGAAGCTAGAGGACACTAGGCACATCTTAAACATCTGCCTCATCTGGCAATCTTACCATACCTTAGTTGGGAAGCTGGCACCCAGCTTTACACTCTGAAACGCTTCCTTTATGCATGCAGATGTCAAGAGAAATTTCACTCTAGAAGGAGAATATTTATTGAATATGAGGCAGATTTTCTCATCACTTTCTGCTCTAACAGAGCCAGTGTCTTCAAGTCCCATTTTAACTAACACAGCAGGCACTCTGAATCTCGTCATGTGTCTTCTAAGAATATATTGCATTATATTTTGTAAAAACAAGTTCCAATTAACTTTCATTTACTTCATTTATAGGATAATTATGATTCTGTGATTTGGTATTTGTTTTCATATTTTGGCCCATGGGAAAAAATTAAAGTGTTTAAATTAAGGGAAAGAGGAATACAAACTTCACAAATTCATAATCATATAATGCAGTAGCTAACTGAAGACATGATTAATTTATTAATCTAGCAACTATTCCTAGGCATTGAGGCATCCCTGAGCGATCTGTGTGCTGGAATACTGCAATGCCATGGGTGACTAATTTCACTTACAAACACTCGGATTATAATTGAAGTAGGTGGCTTGGAGCACAACCTGTTCTAACTCACACAAAAAAACCCTACTTTCTTTAATGCAAGCTGAAAGAAATTCTTGACTGTAAATATTACAGAAAAGTATCTCCAATGCTAAATTACGGTTTTCACTAGGTATGCCCTGAGGCTTGAGTAGTAAAAAAAAACCTGTCTTCAGCAGCTAGTATGTCAATTCAGTATGTGAAAGAGCTCTGCACTTCTAGACCTCCTATGCAGAGTAGCTAAGTTAAATCTCTGCTTTCCACTGTCTTTAAGATGCTAGAAGAGCAGGCCCTGCACTGGCAAAAATTACAGTAGCCTGTAGAGCACGCTGTATTATATCAGGTGCTAAGTAGACAGAATTGTATTGGAAAGCAGCCTTATTCCCATTTTTATCATGTCCAAAAACACTGCCCCAAACAAGCACGTACTGATCTAAAAACTTAAATGAAAATATGGATGAGAGGGCAGAAAAATATATTCAGAAAATTAAGTGTCATATATATATTACAAATATACTTGCTGCAGTATGTGTAAATTCACCAGAAATAAAATAATCCATATGTATAAATTCTATGATATTTATCTAACAATTTTTGAGAGAAATCTAATCTGAACTGTTCCTTAGACAGCACCTGAGAGTGGCAACCTCAGCATGAAGAGAAGTTGACTATCAGAGAAACTCAGCTCTCTCAGGAGTGCTTTGACTACCTCATTGCTGGTCTACAGTTACATTAAAACCAGCATGGCCAGGTAATAACCATCATTATGTCACCTGTCTTTGGGGTGACATGATTAAACTCAGGTTGTATTTTTCTCTGCTGCAGGTTGACCAAATCAGGTTAATTTTTCAGCTAGTGCTGAAAACCAGAACCAAGCAGTGCAGGCAATTTTACAGGTACTGAACAGTGCAGATATGCAGAGAGCAGAACTGTGAGAAGTATTATTCTATAATTGAAAAATGGAAAATGTGGCTAAGGTGTTTAATTTTTTATTTACTGAACAAGAAGGCACTGAGCAGAGATACAGCAGCAGGAATGGAGAATATTTCCTTTTCAAAATAATAAACTTTTAAACTTTTCCTTTCCTACTCAACTGTATGGCCTCGGTCTGAGTGGTCAGTGTTAAAGTCAGCACATAAATAGAACAATAAAATAACAGACAAGAATCAGGTTTAAAACCCTTGTAAACATATCAGCGTCATTTGACAGTGACCTGAAATTTCAGTTCTTACACCGAGAAAACATAAAAAATAACTGCAAAGGATACAATTATTTCTCTTTTTCTGTCTTGCACCACCATTCCTAGTTACAGGCTAATGGCAGTGAGATGCCCTTGTGAAGCCATATTGTGCAGATAGATATATATATCTTTTAAACACTAGGTAAATTTTTGAAAGTGTGGGTTGGGTTTTTTATACTTTTTATCAGATTTTTTCAGCTTCTTTATTTAGTAAAGGGTGAGAAAAAAAAAATCGCCCAATTAATCTTTTTAAAATCCCTCAGATAATAGATGGCACTTTTCTACCAACACAGGACTCCAACCCTATCACTAAAGCAGCAATAGTAAAACCAGAAAATTAGTATCCATGTCAATAAAGACTCTAGTAGGTTAATAATTTTACCATATCACAGACAGAAGTGTTCTTCCTAAAAGACACTAGGATTCTTTTTTTTTTTTTCTTTTCGCAAGTTCTAAACATCAATTAACCCTAGGGGACAATCAGATTCTTGCTCTACCTATATTGTTTTGTTTCCATTAAATTTTTAAGTTAGGCTATTTTTTGTCAAGCATTTGCTTGTACAGATAAAAACTTGATTCAGATCTCTATGAAGGCCCCTGTTGATAACACATCTGAAGCTGATTTTTGAAACATAGCAAAGAGCCTAAAATTGCCCTCAGCAGACTCTAAATTGGACATGGTTGAGAGCTGTGGGAGGAAAAACCTAATAGAAAGATCCTAGAAGGTAATGAAACATTTTTACCTGAATCAGCTTTCATAGCTGGTTTCATTGCCTATAATATTTTTTGGTTTTACAGTTTAGTCTTTATGTGTTATTTACTGAAATGTTCTGTATGGTATGTACATAATATCTTGCTGTAATTACTTACACCTCACCATAAAAAATCCAGATTTAATTCTGCTGGCATTTCAGGGTGTAATGTCTATAGAAGATTAGCTTCATCTCCTTACAACCATGATGTCACAGGGAAGATGAAATTTTCTTTAAACATTTACTAGAATTAAATTCTTAAGGTACTGTTTTCTGATTTCAATGAAAAATGTTCATTCCAATTTATAACTTGGTCAACAAAGATGAATTAGTGCTTAAATTCTTCCAACACCAATGTGATTGGCACATCTACATGGTTTTGTAGATGGGGGGGATGGGTTTCAGTTTCTGAGTAGGGCACAAAGATTTACTATTCTACACAGAAACTTAAGACACAAGTAATTAGATTCCCCAGGAGCCCAGACTGATGCAATATCTTGTTTTGAACTCTAACTAGAACAAGGTAGCTCAGGATGATGAAGAGATAACGACAAGTCAAGTCCTTGGGTGCCCAAACCACACAATATTTCTCATGGCATACAGAAATTATGGGGTCTGTGTGGTATCCCAAATAAAATGTGTCAAGCTTCAGACATTTGAGCAGAAGTATTGTCTCAAGGACCAAAAAAAGTTGTGGAAAGGACAAAATATGTTTGTATCTGGACTGAAATCTGTCACCAGGGTGCTTTACCACTACACTTCACATCCTGGCTGGTGTAAGGGGAAGAGGCAGGTAACACGTCAGGGGCAGAACCATTTTTGCCTTATATGTTCCAGCTGGATCCCACGCTTTTCTGGCCTGATTACATTTCAATCCAGGACACTGGAGCGTAACCTTCTCTTTAAAATTAGAGGAATCTGCCCTAACTACTAGTGGGCTGCCATCAGCACCAAAAAGCTTTCTTGCTTGGAATGCAGCAGGCAGCAGCTCAGGAGCTGACCAAATGTCCCTTGAAGTGTAACTCCACTGGTATCATTGAGTTTGGGATCAATTGCAGTTACCAAAAGTGTTGAGTGAGTAAAATCTGTGTGCTGCTTGTGTGCATGAATTGCATGTTAACATTTACACTGCAGTGAACCGAAATGATGATTAGAAGGGAGGCCACACTGTGACTCAGATTATATGTTTTTGAAGGTTTCCTTATCATTCTACCCACCGAATCCTTTAAAACTATATACCTGCCTTCATAATTTCACAAATCTATACTCTTGTACCAAAAAGAAAATAAAGAATAAGTATTATGAAATTAAAAAAAATTTTGCTCTTACAATTTTGTTTTTATTATTGAGGAGCAAGATGGTTTTGTAGTGAAGAATACTTATAAACTGAGAAGTCTCATACAGCTTTCTTGTACACCATTTATCTACAGGTTACTGCTTCACTACAATAATTTCATTTTAAAATACCTATTTTCTCCAGTACTCACTGCCTGTGCAGGTAGGTCAGTGACTTACCTCTGTGCTATTGAATTTCAGCATAATGCTTCATTTACCTCCAACAACCCACGCACATACACAGAACACCAGCTTATACGCCTTTTGTAGCACCACCCTTTGTTCACCAAGCTTTTATCCAGGGAGCAAACTCACCCTACAGACTTTAATTTATCATTTTCTTATGGTGCCTGGTGAGATGGAGTCCTTTGAAAACGTAAAAATAGATGAGGGTAATGATCTGGGGAGATGGATATTGTGAGGAAGAATCAAAACTCATGAGTGGGAAATAAAGATGTGTCAATATTTTGTTTTTTAGAAACATTCTTTCTCACATACTTCACACAATTCCCTCAAACTGACTTCAAGTTTTAATAAACTTAAGACCATCATATATTCACTTTAATTGGAATTTTTCTAGAGGTAATATTTCAGCTCAGTTTTTTTAAAGCCTAAACTTCCTGTCCTTATTAACTCACTTTGAAATAGAAGTTGGGGGTAGAATTCTGACCCTGGTTGAGTGATTGGAAGCCAGAAGAGCCAAATTTCATGTCCCTAGATTTGTGCTGATAACGATGCCACAAAAAAGAGCAAAGATTTATATAGAGTAGGCATGGCTAACCGTGAAAAAAATAAAATGCACTATAAAATTATCATAAATACCAACTTGTGCATTTCCTGTAATTATGTTGGTATATTACATTTAAACAATGCTCAAATTTTGCTTAAAAATTGCAAAAAGCCACAGATGTACGAAGTTATAGAACAACTTAACACTACAGTATTCTCTACAAAATCAAATGAATTTTATTTCTCCATCCTATTTATGTGAATCATCTGCCTTCCATTTAGAAATATTTCTTGATGGTATAGCAGTCCTCATAAAACTTTATTTCCTTGCTTTACTCCTGGCACATTTGTTGCCACATTAGGCACCATTATTTTCTTCAATTTACTGAGCATCTCTTTGTATAAAAGTACTGGTCAAATCACTTAATTGGCAAATCCTAAGAGTGTGTCCCTTTTTTTTCTAGTAAGGGGGGGGATGGCAGGAGTGGCATCTCTAAGAAGAAGCTGGGGACTGCCCGGTGCCAGTTCCAGCTGGTTCTGCAATGGCAGCCTGTCCACCACAGGACACAGCTGTGCCTGTCAGCAAACCCACGGTGCATCTGGGAAAACATATTTAAGAAATGGTAGAAAACCCCCAGTGGAAGGATGAAAGAACATTAGAAATGAGAAGCAACAGAAAGAATACTAAGGCCAGAGGAAAAAGGCACTCCATAGTGGAGAAGACACACCTTAAAGTATAAGCACCTCTTGCAGCTTGGGTATAAGCTGATGATGCCTAAAGAATTTTTTTTGCTTTTTATATATTTTTCATATATTTGTAGCCTTGATGATTTTTAATATATATTTGTATGGTTTCTAGTACTTTTCCTGTCCTTTCTCACAATAAGCTAATGCTTACTAACACGTTTTTAATATTCTGTTTGGTCTTATTATTAGAAGAAAAATTCTGACACGAACATATTGTTTTCTACCAGAACTTAACAGATATAACAAGAAATGGGGCAAAGAAACCCCTGGACCAACCCCAAGGGGCTGACTCAAGCGTGGGTTTCTGGGGCAGCTGATCCTATTGGATGTACCTGTTAGATATACTAATTAATTAACCTGATAAAAACTGTAGAAATTAGAAATCCTTTATCACAGAGTCATATTGCAGAGTCATATTTGTGCACGTGAAAGCTTTCATTAAAGAGTTTCTTTTTATATTATCACTCTTTATATAAAGTTCTGTGGGTTTTTTCCAGGAAACATTGACACTGCAGCAAATGTTTCCCAGCAAGGACTATGGCCCATGGAGGACCCATGCCAGACCATAGGTAAAGAGTGGGAAGAAAGCAGAGAGAATTGCTGATCCTGACCTTCTGCACCACTGCTGCCTCTCTGAAGGGGTAGGAAAGGTGGCCAGAGTGATGTATTGAACTGGATAGCTATTGGGAAGGGGAGAAGAGAGAAGTCTGAAGTGAAGTTGAGGTCAGGAAAGTGGGAGGAAAGGTGTTTTTCCTTAAGAGTTTTAAAGTTTGTCTCTTTATTTAGTCTGTGTATTTTCCAGTAACCAAACTAGTAAGTATTTATGTTATCTGGCTGAATCAAGTTAAATTTCCCAAATCAAATCTGCTTTACCCATGACAGTATAGAATCATAGAATGTTAAGGGATTGCAATGGGCCTTAAAGGTCATCTAGTCCCAACATTCCCTGCCACAGACAGGGACACCTCCCACTAGACCAAGTTGCTCAAGGCCTTATCCAACCTGGCTTTCAACAGTGACAGGACTGGGGCAATCAGAGCCTTTCTGAGCAACATGTTCCAGTGTCTAACCACCCTCAAAGTGCAAAATTTCTTCCTAATAGCTAACCTAAATTTCCCCTCTTTCAATTTGTACCCAATACTCCTTGTCCTGTCACTACAGTTTGAAACAGAGTCCCTCTCCAGCAGCCCTGCAAGGGCCCCCTTCAGATACTGGAAGGTGCTGTGAGGTCCCCACACAACCTTTTCTTCTCCAGGCTGAACAGACCCAACTTTCCCACCCTGTCTTCACAGGGGAGCTGCTCCAGTGTTCTAGGCTTCATGGCCTTCCTCTGGACTTGCTGCAAGAGTTCTATGTCCTTCTTATGTTGGGGATGCCAGAACTGCACGCAGTACTCCAGGTGCAGTCTCACAAGAGAGTCTATTATTCAGTAAGTGATTTCATTTCTTTTATCTTGGCCCATGAGTTTTCTCAGCCTCATTTCTCCTACTCTCTCCCACCTCCTACTGGTGGGTGGATGCTCATCTTCCAGCTGGGGCTAACCCACTGCAACTTCCAGTGAGAAAGCATTTTAATTCTTCCTCTCTTCATCCTATTGGTACACATAAATATATCAGTCTCACAGCTCTTCCTCATAAACAATTTTTTCTCTTTCAATGTATAAACAGCATATGATACCTTAAGACAAATACCTGAAGTTGGAACAGGCATTTGAACAACAAAAAAAATATTTTTCCCCACTACCTCAAACCCTGCCTGCCATTTTTCTGAATGCTACTTCATTGCTTAAAGGACACTAGAAAAAATATAAATATAATTATAAATATAAATATGACATAAAATGATCTTTCTCTTCATTGGCAAGGAGAAGCTCTTCCACTGTGGATCCAATGGATTCAGAGGATCTATTAGTGACTTGGAACAGCTATTGGGACAGGCACCATGTCCCAGGCATTGATCTCAATAAAGTAAAGAGGAGCTTGGCGGTCAAAAGCTCTTCAGGTTTTTATATTTGCAGGAAAAGTATAAGATACTTCTGGCAGCCAGCTTAAAAAAGGCTACAAACATAAAGTGAATGAACATTGCAGTGGGCATGAATTGCAGGGTTTAAGCCAAAGGGGGCTGCAGTTCTCACCTGAGTAGGTCATGATTTAAGTCCAGCCAGTAACCAAGTGCAATACAGCCACTCACTCCCACACTGGTGGGATGGGAGAGGACTGTAAGGAAAAAAGTGAGGGAACTTATATGTTGAGATCAAGTTTAATAGGTATAGCAAAAGACACTCACACAAGCAAAACAAGACAAGGAATTAATTCCAATGAGCAGGCAGGTGTTCAGCCATCTCAAAAAAACCACGGCTCCATCACATGTGACAGTTACTTTGGAATGCAAATCCCATCACTCCAAATGTGTGATTTTTCCCTTTTTCCTTCTTCCCCCAGTCTTATGTGGTGACCATGACTTCATACATTATGAAACACCCCTTGGGTCATTTAGGGTCAGCTGTCCCATTGTGTTTCCCCCCAGTTTCCTATGCACCCCAAGCCTCCTTGCAAGCATGGCAGTACGAAAAGCAGAAAAGGCCTTGGCACTGTGCAGGAGCTGCTCAGCCATAACAAAAATACATCTATACTTCAGTTATGCCCTTTTGAGCATAAATCCAAAACATACCTCACTACCATGTCATAAGTGGCATTTGGATGATAAACTGAGTTTTAAACATAGCCTATTTACTAACAGCCTGTAGACTCTGAGACTGTGCTCTAACACAAATGAAAAAAATGTGCACCTTAGGTATATTTTTAATTATATGAACCTCTCCATCAGTCCAAAAAGAAGCCTGTAATGCAAGAATCCACTGAAAAAATAGCAATGATGGTTTTCAGTTATTCTGAGAGGTAATACTTGAAGCATTTTGCTCTGAAACTATATAAAATCATCAAAAATACTAAGCTCATATCCTGTGTTTAGGAAGGAATTAATTTCACATAGCACAGACTGAACAGATGCATATTTCTTAGAACATGCTGCATCATTCAGCTGTTATTTGTCTCTCTATCAGAGAAATCACTCCCTGGTCACTTTGCAAGCAGACTTTTCTAGAAACCATTCTGGAAAAAAAATGCTCATATATCTACTCATTATATACACTCAAGTCTAGTGTAGTAGTACTTAGCAGTCTGCACTAAGGCATGATGGGTTTAACCTTTAGGTTTGTTAATTTAATTTCACTTAATAGCATATGCAATTCAATACAATTCTTTAGGTCAATCAAAAGATGCTCATTTATAATACCTGTTTCCTGGCCAGAGGAGAATATTATAACATGGCATCAGCTTATTTAGGGTATTCCTCCCTATAGACACAGTAGAGACACACAGACATGAGCAAGGAGCGCTTTAAATTAGCCAACAAGAGAGTACTGATAACACAAGACCCTAAGGTTACTTCACCTGTTTCTCTCTTAAGCCTTGAAAGTACTTGTTAAGTGGAAAACCAGGAGAATGCAACCCATAAAGATCTCCTACCCAATCTGAATTATACACATTTTAATAACATCTTTTCGTCTCTAAAGTGCTATTAAAACCACATTCTGGCATGTAGATAAAGACATTGACTATAGCCACCTATTTCACTAACTCTCTTTTTAGAGATTATGAAAAATCTGGATATTTTTACCCCTCAGAGAAACATTTCTGACTATTAAGGACATGAAATGGAAAACCAGTTCTTCCAAAGACATCCACTAAGCCACTTTGTTTAGCTTGCGGTATTGTCTTTCATATAGTAAATTTATACTTTTTTAAATAATGCTAATACAGGGATAAAATGTTTTTCAAATACATGCCTAGCTGTGTTTTGAGGTAGATTAGATGTAAACTGAATATATGTCACCAAACAAATATCAATGGGTCTACTAAGTGGTTACACAAGACTCGTAACACGGACCCCAGCAGACAGAATTCTCATTATCAATCAGTTGCTAATGTGCATGCAAGGACAACTACATTCCATTCTGCATTTGTTATTTATCTTATTCATTTAGACTGCAAACCCATAAGAGTAAGACTGTCTATCTCTTTATACATTATGGTGGAGTGGGATTTTTCTTGGGACAAGATGACTTGTAGAGCTGTCTAGACAGACAGGAGCATTTAGCAATCCTCAGGGGCAAAAAAAAAAATGGTGGATTCTGCACCTAGGATGGAATAGCATCAAGCACGAGTATAAATTCAGAGAGGAGTGGTTGGAGAGCTGCCCAGAAGAAAGGAATCTGGGAGTGCTGGATCTGGAACAGCATATCAGTGGGAGTCAGCAGTGTGCCCTGCCAGCCCAGAGGGCAAACTGCATCCTGGGGTGCATCGAACACAGCATCACCAGCTGGGCTAAAGAGGGGATGATCCCTCTGTATTTAAAGTTGGTGCAGCCTCACCTTGATCGGTGTTGTGCAGTGCTGGGCCCCACAGTTTAAGATGGATGTGAAATGCATCTTGAATGCATCCAGAGGAGGACAACAAAGCCAGTGAGCGGGCTGGAAGAAATGTCTTGTAAGGAGCAGCTGAGGACTTTGAGCTCATCTATTTTGCAGCAAAGGAGACTCACGAAGAAGGAAGTTCTGAGCAATTCACCCTGGTATCCAGTGCAGTGGCTACATCCTCTAGAAAGAGTGGGAATGGTTCAAAGATGAACCATTGTGAACCTCAGGGGAGGTTCAGACTGGACATTAGGAAACATTTCTTTACCAAGAGGGTGGTCAAATGAACAGATTGCCTATGAAGGTGGTTAAATCCCCGAACCTGTCAGTGTTTAAGAAGCCTTTGGACAGTGCCCTTAATAACATTTTTTTTTAATAGATTTTTGTCAGCCACAAAGTGGTCAGGCAGCTGATGATGACTGCAAGTCACTGTGGGAGTGCATTATCTATACTTTTAATTATTGTATTAATTTGTATATGGTTTGCTCTGTTCCCCCATGCCCCCCCCCCCCCCCAAATGGATTTTCCCAGGTACCCGTCCATTGCCCAGTCCATCCAATCATGGACAGGTGACACCCCAGTTCCCACACTACCCACGCCCCCATCCCACCTCTGTTCTAGAAGGACGCTCAGGGTCTTTCTCTCCATTCGCTGTCCCGGGGAAAGTCCCACCACCCCGGACCCCTCATTGCATAACCTCCGTGTCAAACTATCCCCAGAACCCCGCCATTGGCTCGTGCCTCACTCCGCCCCAGGGGTATTTAGCCCTCGTCCCAGGGAAATTCCAGACTTCCGTCTCTGAGCTCCTCATGGAATAAACGACTTTTGCTGCTACTCAGAACGGTGTCCTCCTCTGCTTTCCTGGCTGTTTGTCGCACAGACTCACAGGCACATCTCAAGAACCCATGGACCTGTTACCCTCTCACCTGCTGGTCTCAGGGGTAGCAGGCAGTGCTGTTGAGGTCCCACCCTCCGAGCTAGCTGGCGCCAAAACTCGGGTGGGACGCCCCGACAGGTCCCTGCCAACTGAACTATTCTATTCTATTCTATTCTATGCTATTCTATTCTATTCTATTCTATTCTATTCTATTCTATTCTATCCTATCCTATCCTATCCTATCCTATCCTATCCTATCCTATCCTTATCTGCCTAAAATATAAGCGACTATTCTAGACTCATCATCTTCATCTAATGCCAAGGTCCAGTTTGAAGACTGGCAGAGGGCCTCAGCCTCTGGATATTTTTGTGTCTCTTCATTGGCTTATAGGGTTGAGGAACATCTATAGCTATCCTTAGACTAGATGGCAAACATTAGGGGAGGATAATGTCATAACCAGTAAGCAGATTGGCTAAAGATTCTGAATTCCTATGTAATAATAATGGCTATCATAATTTCTAATTTAGAATCACGCTATCATATATGGCAATTCAGCTTCCATAAGGGTGTTTATTTCCAAATGTCTTATTATTATCTTGAGCGTTTCTTCAGTTTTTGTCTGTTTTACTTCTCTAATCTATCCAAATCTTTCTGCTCTGTTTCTCTTGGCTCTCTCTCTTTCTCTGTCTCTCTTATGATCTGAAGCAAGCTGAATGATTCCTCATAAAAAGAACTGCCTTGCACAGTAATTACCATTACTTTATAACCTTTGCCAGCTTCACATTTCAGTCTCAACAGGTAATTAGATCCAAGTATCTCAGCAAACTTTAACATTTATATATGAGCTACTTTTTTTGACAGGAGAAATTCAGCAACTATTACTTCTCTGCTTTAACATGAAAATACAGAAAATGTTCGAGAACTTTGAAAGAGGAAATTCAACTGTGCCTGTGTTCAGCTGCACCACAGAAATCAAAACTGTGGAGTTATGCCAGCTCAGACATCTGTCTCTGATTACAATTAATAAAATATTTTAGATATCATTTTTAATATAAATCATTTGTGGTTTCTTCCTGTTGCATTCTTGTGTTTATGCAATATGCTAGTTAGAATCATTATGGAAGTTCTAGTTATTGACCTGTAAATAATGTATAATAAGATTAATTATCTATGTGTCTCTGCAGTGAACTTGTCATTTCATAGAAAATTGTGAAAAAAATTAAGGGTTTTGGAAAGGTTAATTTATAGATTGGGTATATGTGCTGTTTAGGGGGATTGTTATTGTTTGGGGTTTTTTGCCTGGGGTTTTCTTGCCTGGAGCTTTCTTTTCATTTCATAGCATTTTGTGATTTGAATGTGTGCTCTCAGACCACAATAGAGTGGCTTTGACAGTGTCATTTTATCTGTTCTGATCTTTCTGATCTTTCTCTGCTTTGTGTTCCTCCCTAACAATTTCAGATGATCTACCCAGAGAGGTATGTGAGGAACATGAGAAATACTGTCAATTTATGTTAGACAGAAGAATCATTCCCACTTATCTCTCATTAAGCTTTGATCCTGCAAATCAAATTCATGGGCTGCACAGGACATCTGCCCAGTCATAACCCATTACAGGATCAGAATAAAAATACAGACTAAGAAAGACTGGCTGAGACCTGTCAGTCAGTAAAAGAACTCAAGTGTTTTTCACAGAAAGCAGATGAAATATGTTCTGCTTGATAAAATCAGAGAGCTGTCCATTCATTTAGTCATTTAATAGGATGGAAAATGAGGCCCATGTAATTTTTTATTACAGGCATAGAAGAAAAACACTCTAATTACCTACTCTGGAGAAGGAATTGTATTGTAAGGAGAAATAATTTCATTATTTTGAGACCTTCTGTGACTATCTCTGTATTAAAATATAAACCATTGTGTATTTTAAATGTCAAATTCCACAAGACACCAGTTTACTAATTGCAGAACTTAGATTTGTTGAAGTTAATTAAATCTAGGAAATCTAAAAATGCTCATGGAAGAGAGAGTGAGGTCTAATATCTTTCTATGAAAATATGCAAAAAATACATTTTATTGCCTGGATGCATTTGCAACTTATATTTATTTTTATAGCATATGATAAAGAATGCACATCTTTCAAGTACCATTACAGAAAGAAGAAAGCCATTCATTTTTATTTATGTCTTGCATTGCACAATGTCTAGAAATTAAGTCACATTCCAAAATATCTTGGTTTTAGTGCTACATAAAATGAAAGAATGTAGATTGGAAGCTTCTAGATACTTGAAAGCAAGTGAATTAGTAAGAGATGATAGCAGAGATTTCAACGTCAGGCACAACCTGTCACATTAGGGAATAAATATCCAATGTCTTAGGCCTCCCCCACTCAAATCTGGCTTTAAATCAGATGTCAAAGTGTTTTTTATGGTTCTATTCTGCCTGCTAAAGGGTTTATTGTCATTAACAGGTCAAGATTCTATCATTCCTATTTCTAGTGACCACACTTACAGACCAGTTGCATTGAATTTACTTTCATGTCTAACAAAAACAAGATAGAAAACTCCACCAGAAATTAACAGCTTGTTTTCAATGACACTGCCTGAGCAATAAAATCTGGTTCACTGTTAACAGGCTTAGAAATGTACAGAATAAGGAGGAAGCTGTTTGAAAGATCCTTAAGGACCACATGGCAGTAAGAAAAAACTTAAACTTGTTTGGTGAGTCTTGCCCAAGAAGTGTGAAATACAGGACTGCTGATCAGGGCATGATGATCTGAAAAACAGTGCATGAGGAGAAAACGATAATGGGTTGGTTGTATTTTAGCAAATCTTGGGAAAAGAGTAAAAAGGTGGAAGATATATTTGCGGTAAAAAAAATGAAAGAAAAAAGTAAAAAATAAAACATTTGCTGAAAATAGAAGATACAGAGAGGAAGAGATGCATCGTAGCTCCTTATTAGATGAAAATAAGGAATAAAGATTTGTATAAGTTACAAACTATGGCTGACACTTCAGATAGTATCAATATGAATGGCAATGTTAATTACAAAATGAATCAGTAAAATAATTATTTACTTATTAAATTAGAAGTCAACAAATAATACAGTCAGTTTCTAGGACACAAAAAAATTAATTAGACAAGAATATACGTAAATAGTTTTGCAAGGGTTCCCCATGCCATAGTGCTCAGAACTGAAGCATTAAGAACACTTGAATTGTATCTTCACAGTCAAGTGACTTTATTTCCCTCAAGTTTGCCTCTTCTGGCTTTAGGTATGAAAGGTCTTCAAGGCACCTAAGTCTATTATTTATGGAGTTTTGAACCAGAAAAGGATTTTGAGTGTGAGGCTGTAATGGTCAATGGTAGATAGAATGGTTTGTAATGTCTCCTTTTTAAACACTATTAAGTAGACATAATCAGCTACTCATTGCTGCATAATAATAATGAACGACTGTGGGGTAAAAAAATTACTGAAAGATCGTCTTTAACCAGGTAGCTAAACATTAATAGTGTGGAAAAAAATTATTAAAGTAGAAATGGAGCAGTGTGCTCCTCAGCTAAAACACATCTAACCATGTCCTGGCTTGAATTAGCAAGATGGCAACCAGCTGCTCAAGGCTAGTGATTATTCTCCTCTTCTCAGTTCTGTGGCACCACATCTGGAGGCTTATATCCATCTTGGGGCACCCCACTACAAGAGAGACTTTGACATTGCAGGTGAGTTCAGTGAGGAAGATTAGGTGACAGAAGAGCATATGGCATACAGTGAGAGGTTGAAAGATCTGGACCTGTTTAGCCTAGAGAAGAGGAGAGGCAGAAAAGACCATTCCTGCAACTGCCTCATGGGAGAATGAAGTAAAGATGGAGGCAAACTCTTTCAGAGATGCACAACAAGGTGAGAGCCAACAGATTCATCTTTCAGTATGGGAAACTCCATCAGAAAACTACTCTCACTATCAGGGTAATCCAAAATAAGAATAAGCCAACTTTGGAGGTAAACAAAACTCAACTGGACAAGGCCATGAACAAGATGGTACAAACAATCTGGAACAGTCCTGAGTGAGGATTTGGACAGGAAAACTTCTGTAGGCCAGTTCTGATCTAAATTACTTGTATGCAATATTTCTGTGCAAGTGAAATCTGGGCTTCCAACCTGAAGTATTAATGAAACTAGGTAGAATACTTTAAATACTAATGCCAATCTTTTGCAAACACTAGGAATTTAGAACTGAGAGAATAAAAATAGTAGCAACTTTCATTTAAGAATCACATAATGGGATGAGAATCTGAGCAATTCAATAAAATATGTGGAAAGGTATTAGAAAACATGTAAATGTCATGAATTTGAAAATAGGCTGAAGAAAAATTAGTCATATAAAACAGACAACCTAGACTTATTCAAAACTTTATGAATAAGTCTGTTTTTTTCTTCCCCTTGCACCAAAATAACTGCACAGTAGATAAAGGGAAAAAATGTAGATTTAATAAATTTAGAACTTTGATGACTGCTGTGAAATAATCTCATCAGAAAACTAAGAAATTTGAATTAGATGTAGTAGGTGTACATTTGAAAATTACAGTCAAAGAAAGCTTTTTAATTATTCATCATCAAACTGTGAATTAACTGAACATGGCATCCCATAGACGTCTGCCTTTGTCCCATTAGTATTTTCATTAATGATTTGCACGATGAAAGAGCAGGAGGATTGTTAATTCGGCAGGGGTAGAGTGCAAGGAGTCCAGAGAATATGATCAAAATTATCCTAATAAGTTGAAGAGCTGGATTGAACTCAGACGAAACTCACTAAAGGCAAATGTAAGTACAGCTGAACTGATATGCCACTCACAGTTGAATGGTGCACAAAAAAGGACAAAAAAAGAGGGAAATAGATGGTTAGGCAGCAGTACAGGATGTTCAGGGTATTCTATTGGATCACAAACTAAACGTAGTAATGTGATGCATTTTCTTTCTAAAAGTATAGCTTTCACTCTGTAAAGACTTCTGGTTTATTTAGGATTGCTGAGGCCTTGACTGAAGTAACAATGTTTATAGAACAAGTGTTACAAATGATATTAGTGAGCTGGANGATGGTTAGGCAGCAGTACAGGATGTTCAGGGTATTCTATTGGATCACAAACTAAACGTAGTAACGCGATGCATTTTCTTTCTAAAAGTATAGCTTTCACTCTGTAAAGACTTCTTCTGGTTTATTTAGGATTGCTGAGGCCTTGACTGAAGTAACAATGTTTATAGAACAAGTGTTACAAATGATATTAGTGAGCTGGAAGGAATCCACGGGAAATAAGAAAGTGCTAAAATATTGGAAAGTATAACCTGTCTGCCTGCAAAGAAAGATAAAAGTTGCTGGTTTCCTTTAGTCTTAGAAAAGAGGCAGTTGAGTGCAGATATGACAAGCAGTAGACCATGTAAAATGCCAGTGGAGGGTGGATGATAATAATTCTTCCTCTACTGACAAAGCTGAAAAAACAATAAGTTGTTAATCTAATCTGCAGAAAATGTAGGTTGGATATTAAGCAAAAATGTCAAAATGCCGGACTGCTGAAATTTAGAGCAGACTTTGTAGGAATTTTATTAATTATCTTTCCTTTTTGGATTTAAAAATGAATTAGATCTCTTGGAATTTAACCATGAAAATTTGATCCTACCTCCATATGGAGGCTAAAGTAGACTGACAGAGGTGCCCCTAAAGCCTGAGACCTGGATGGAGCTTGTGACTTCAGTGCATACAGCCCACATCTGCAGGGCAGCACATACTGAACCGTGATGCTTGTAGATGGTGCTTGTACAGAGCCCACCAAGTGATCACAGGAGTTTCATTTGGTTGTTGATGAAAAACAACGTTCTCCACTCCACCAAGGTTTTTTTATTGTCCTACTTGTCTCAATTTCTAAATTCTGTGTGTGACAAGTTAAAAAAAAATGGCCTTACTTTTTTTTTTTCCCTTGATATTCCAATGAATTTAAACCTCTGTTTTGTGGGGCAAAACTCAGGGAAGCACAGAAATCATTTAGGAATGAATTGCAAATATTACATGGTTAGAAAATGAATCAAAAATACTTTTAATAGGAAAAAATTAGACCAGTAGGCAAACTGACTCAAAATTAGCCCAGCAATTACTCTGATCAGTAGACAAGTAATTGAAGAATGGATTAATTACCCTAGCAGAAAATTAATTAAGTTAGGCAATGAGTCAGATAGGAATAATTTCTGAATTAATTGAGTATTCAGTCCTGTGACTTGTGTAACAGAGAGCAAGGGTGATAGGCTGAGAACACAATGGAGTTACCAATTTAGAAAGTTAAGATATCAGATTATGAAAGGAAACAGGATTTATTTCTAGCAACACTAGCCATTGAAGCCAGAGATGAAATCTAGAAAGAACTGATATTTATTATACTGTCAAATTAAAAAAAAAAAAAAAAAAACAACTAAACACAAATCCTCCAATATCTGGGGAAGCTAAAATACTTTGCCATTATTAAATTTCTGTTATTACACCACATAAAAATATTTAGTCAGAATCTTAAAAGCATTTTGAGTTTAAAAAATGTTGTTTTCCTCACTAAAAAAGATACAGAAGGAAAGCCAAGAGGAACTAATGACTGTGCAGTGCTTATAGCACTCTCTTGTGGTATCAAATCTTCTCTATTGTTCAGGGTTTGCTGTTTTTCTTTGTTGTGGGGAGGGGGAGGCAGATTTATTTAGCTCGTTTTGTTTTGCTTTCTTGATGTCTTTGTTTGTTTATCTTTTCCCCAAAGACAAGATTTATGAAATGAAGGCTGCAAATCCCAGAATAACACTCTACCTTCAGAATTCAGAATATTTATGCAGGATGTCTGTCTGTCAGACCTTCTGAATCTATTCTAGTTTCTGTAAATTACACAAATGTTTCTTGTGGTGAGAGGAATAATGGAAAAATATTTTTACAGCCTGATTCTTAAAGTACTCTTTTTTCTTGTAGAATTCCTGGTCCTAATTCATCGTTGAAAATATTCTGCTTTTAGAGTGTAGAGAAGATATTTCACTGATTTGGCAGTTCTTCCTCTTTTGGGATATCATTTACAATGGATATCCATCCAGAGAGTCTGTGGAAATCTTCAGAGAACCATCCAGATGCAGAGTAACTACTTCGATCTGCCTGCAGCTTCCAGTTACTTCTCTTGCAGGTGTAAGCTTGTCTTCTCTGAGCTAAGCCTGAAGACACCACACACAGCTGGGTACCTCTCACCTGCCCCACTGGAGCTCCATCACCCAGCACGGGCTGCAGACCAGCCGGGAGAGTGGCAGCGCTTCCAGAGACAGGAGCCAGGGAAGCTGACTGACAGCAAGGAAAGGAAGGCAGCCTAGAAACAACACAATTATTGGACTGCCACAAAAGCCTACATCCAGCCTGGGAGCAGGTGATGAAATCAGACAGCTGAGTTCAGTTTGTGATGAAATTGGAGAGCTGTGTTCAGTTCAGACAGCTGGTTTTCAACTTTTACAAACACTTGCATTCAGTGGACAGGGACTTAAACAGCCAGGAGACCAAGCATGTTGCAGACTGTCTACTTTGGCAATTTGGAAGTCCTCTAGGACATATTGCAGCCTTAGCATTAGAAGTATTTTGTTTATTTGACTTTTACACAGTACTGGGATATCTATTTAAATTTAAGCTGATAAGAAGTGCCCAGAACTAATAGGAGAACACCACTGGTTTAAGACAGGACCCTTTAAAATGTTTGCATTAGACAGGAAAATTTCTTTGAATAATTCTTTTTTTCATTTAATGTATGTATCTTTTTCCAGTAAGCATCTGTCAATTACTTGTTACTTGGATTGGAACAGGTCTGGGACTTGACTCAAATTTCACTCCAAACTTAGCAACTCCTCTGGGATTGAGATGATGCTTCTCCACCAGTTAGATTGGTTTTCTGGTGTTCATGCTGAAAATTTACAAGGCACTCTGTAGTAACTTTTTTAGTGGGTTGAATTTTACCAACTTAAAATTAATCTGAGTTTCCAACATTTGAAAATATTCTTATTGTATGGGATAAATAATATTCTTACAGTGTTAAAGACTTTTGAGTATGCATTCTAAAGACATAACTTGAAGATTTCTCAAGTCTGCAGTTTCAAATTTAGTATTTTAATAAAGCTCACATATAAAGAATTCGTTCAAATATTAAGCTCTGGTTCTAAATTTTAATTCAGTTCAGCTGCTACATCATCTATAAAAATTCTTATAAGGAATTTTGTAAGGAGCCTAACTGATTCAATACCATATGGAAATTGTTCTGTTCTTCTGTAGGGACACTTCTTCAGATGCATGATAAAGGCACCAGTGGTAGATTTATGCTCTCTCTATAACAGAAGAATATGAAGAAAAGGCATGCAGTTGTTATGATGGTGGCTACAGAGCAGAATCTCTGTAGACCCAGGCTGTGTCAGTCCTTCTTTTCTGTTCAGTTATGACTTTGAACTGTTCCAAAACTTCAACAGACCAGTCAGTGATGGAACTGACATTTCTCATGAAAGGAAGAATCAACAAGACATTTTCTGCTAGCTGTTGGAAATGATACACTAAACCCTAGTTAGCAAGCACATTCTATGCTAATCTGAATTGCTGCCTCTGTCCTTAAAAATGACAATTTTCACTTTTGTAGTTCTAGAGAGAAAGTCATTTTTGCAGCTTCCACTTGCTGTGTTTCAGTGTTGTCTGAAAGTTGGCAAAACATATCCAATATTCTACAATAGTTCCCTATGAGTGATTTGACACCCACATTCTTATTCCTACCTCAGAGGCCCCGCCAACATTGTGATTTTTTTTTTAATTTCTACCCTCATTTTTCTCAGCATGTTTTATGTAATTGTTTCAATTTTTCTCTGAGTATGGAATTTGATTATGCAGACATGACACAGACATAACAACTCTAGACATTCATTCATATTTTTCTGTGATTACTTGCTATACAAATACTTTGGTACCTAGATCATCTCGTATGAATTATTCATGGCAACCTCTGATGTACTTTATTTAGGAGCACACATGTAAACAAAAGCAGAGAAAAACAGTGGAAGTAGATAAAAAGATACTGCTCCATTTCTTTCAGCTTCTGATTTTTTTCCCAAGTGTTTTTCAATGGCTGCTTGCCAATTGCAAACTGCTGCACCTCACTTTTTGTCCCTTGATGAATGAAGCACACAGCAGTCCATGCAGGGGTCACAAAAAGCACATGCCTTGGTGCTTCAGACCTCCTTAGACTCAAAATTGTCTTATATTTGGTGTAAGAGTTCACTTTAATTTGAGGACCGTTTTCCTCTCCTGGTAGAGCATAATTAAACTGGGAAAATTTACTTTATGTGTACATATCTATATAATTTTTAAAAATTTTACTTTAGCCTACCCTATCAGGATTACAATGAACAGATCTTTTAAAAATATACATAATGAAACACCATGCTATCAACAAAATTCTGTAACTCAAATGTGATCCATATTAATAATCTTAAAATTTTAAATTCAGTTTAAACAGAAATCTTACATATTTTTTGTTTTGTAGGCCAACACTACTAATTTTATTTCAGAAATAAAGCCTACCACATGGTTTTAAAAGATCATAGAATTGATTAAAAGCTACACATTTAGATCTCCAATAGTATATGTGAGTTGTTCATTGCTTTTTCTTCATGTAGAATTACACAACAAGCAAAATTATGCATTTTAGAGACTTGTAAATTTCAGTGTTATTGCCTTTTCACCCGTGTTTAATTACTCCAGTTTTTCAAGTGTGTACAATATTGAACAAAAACACTTGAATCATTTAGCTGCCTGAAAAACTTTGGAAACTCTTCCAGCAGTAAAAATTGCTCTCCAACCTTTTTTGTGTGTGTGTCCATGCATTTAAAACCCACTAGTTTAAACACTTGCACAGATGTGTAGTACCATCAAACACAGCACAGGCATGTTTAGTTGCAGAATTCCTACAGGGTCCAAAAGGCATTGAAAATATTTAAAATACTCCTATTCATCTCAGCAACCATTAGGTTATACTCACAGTAATTATTATAATACTAATCTTCTGTTGAATTAAGCTACAAAACAACAACAACCAGAGGTGTTGCTCCTAATACATACAGTCAATTGCAATTTAATATATGCCATGTTTATAATTTAGAAATAGAATTATACTTGCTATTACAGGCATGCCATAAGGATATATTTTTATGTTTAAATATTGAAGTTTATCTATGTTTAATACCCACTGAAAAAATTGTTATCTTCTGTTGTTAGCCTATTTATTATGTTTCGGCCTCAGAAAATTCTCTCAAATTTCATTAGAAGGATAAAAAAAATCTACCAATTCTTATGTGGCTATCAAGATATAGTCCTCCACCAATCTTACTTCTCACAAAAAATCAAGAAATAATAAAAATTTCTGTTTGTGTTTTCTGGTACTTATGACTTTGCCTCATCAGTGACAACTCAGATGGGAGTTTGGAAAGATGTAACTTCAAGGTGCCCTGACGACGTTGCCTTGCATTACATGGACAGCCACATGAAAGCTGTTAAGCTTTGCTTTCTCAGACTTACAAAATAACTGCTGCCAGATTAGAAAACTTCAGCCCAGACAGCTGAACACTTCTAGTTTGTTAGATAAAGCAAGAGCACCACACACACACAAAGTAACACAAGACCAACCCCTGCAGGACAGCAAATATCCGTGTCAAATCTGTGTTGAGTGTCAGGAATGTAGTTGTGTCTGTCAGCCTGCATGAAGTCTGAATTTGGAGTATCTGAAATCCTTATATTAAAAGAAGAACTTTTTTATGTCTTCCCAACAGTTTGCTGCCTTTCCCATAATGTTGTCCTATTCCTAATAATAGGGTCTGTAAGTAAAAAGCAACCTCTGAAGTTAATATTTTCCAGCATGTTTTGACAAACAACAGTTGAAATGGCTCTTATTTATTTTGGCAGATAAATAAAAACACCATAAATATATTGAGAAATAGGGTTAGTGTGCCTTTCACAAATAATAGGAATTCATCTACTCTTCTGTTTAATATTTAATGTGAGCAATTTTGACTACTGATTAGTTCTATTAATAATTAATGCAATGTTATTGTGGATGATTAAGGCTATTTCTTTTGATGGGATTCTCGAATCCCTTCTAACACCTCAGTATTAGTTCTTTATGATATCTACCCATGCATTAGTTCCAGCAGCCTGTTACAGAAAGCTTTGTGATTACAATTCAACCAACCCTGCAATATCAACAAACAGAAATTGTATTCCAGCTGCTGTATAAGAAACAGTTGCACAAGAATGCTTTAGGCAGCTGAATGTTGTTTTTCTTTCTCTTTAGCTGGCAGGATTATTTAAAGAAGTTTCCTTCCTATTGCCTACTTTAGCGTGTTTCTATTTTGGAGTAGTACAATCTTAGCTAAAATTAGCAAGCATCAAAGAAAAACCAAAATAAAATTCAACAAGCAATATATTTAAATACTTGAAAATGACAGTGGTTTCCTCAAACGTACTAGCAGATACTATAATTGTCATTGCAGATTATCTCCATCAATTGGGGGTGACGTAGTTTTGTGTTATCAGGGAAGACAGAAGATAAGTTTTGCCTGTTTCGTGACAGAGTTGATAATTATCATAATCCATTAAATCATCTGATTTATGTATATGGGCATTAAAGCTTCATTCATCAAAATTTATTAGGCTGTTGTGGTGGGCTGAAGATTGCTGGCAGCTGAGACTCTCACCAAGCTGCTTGTTCACTCTCTTCAGCAGAAACAGAGAGAGAACATAAGGGCAAAACGAGAACTCATGGGTTGCAATAAAGACAGTTTAGCAGGTGAAGGGAAGTTTTGTCCACAAGAAAAGCAAAACTAAGGAGTTCATTGACTACTTCCCATCATCAGGCCACATGCTCAACCAATTCCAAAAAATAGAAGGGCTCCAGCATACATAATTATTGCTTGGGAAACTAATGACCTTAATCCTCCAGTGTCCCTGCTTCATTCTTCTTTCCCTGGATTTTTATTGCTGAACACAGTATCACATGGTGTGGGATATTCTTTGATCACTGTCCTGGCTGCATGCCTTCCCATCTTCTTACTCACCCCCAGCATACTCACTGGTGCAGGGAGGAAAGAGAGAAAGCCTTGACACTCTGCAAGCAGTACAGCAGACTCAACACTCATGTGCTATTAATGTTATTTTTCTCACAAATATACCTGTCACACTATCATACAGGCTGCTATGAAGAAAATTAAATCCATACCAGGCAGCCACAGTATACTTACACTTGAAAA
>WEZZ01007425.1:171514-199926 GCA_013400585.1 Chloropsis cyanopogon | reverse complement strand
AGAAAAAAAAAAAAAAAAAAAAAAAAAAAAAAAAAAAAAAAAAAAGCCGAATCTGACATAAGGCTATTGTGTAGGTGCCACTAGAGGTCAGTTCTGCACCCACACAAATCTTACTGTTCTTGATTTAATGCCTGGTGAGGACATGCCTCTCTCCATTACACCAGTTTCCACAAAACTGTGGTTGTAGTGTATTTTATGAAAAGATTTTTGAGAGCCTTCAGTGTGAACATGGGATAGAAGTTCTCACTTAGAAGTAATTGGACTGTTTTGGGAAGGAGCATGAACTCTACTGCATAGGGAAGGGAGATAAATGTGGCAGTTCGTAAATACAAGTGAAATAGGCATGTTGCAAAATGGCAATGAGCTTTTCATGGTCCATTTTAATTACACCTCTACAATAAAGCTCCAGGAACATGAAACAACTTAGATTGTTGAGACTTTTTTTACCTAGTGGTACCGAGAAGCAGCAGCAGCAGCATCTTTACGCTTGTAGCTTTTATTGTATGAACAATAGAAAGGAAGAGAGTTGTTGTGAGCTGTGACCTTTAGGACTGTGCCAGGAGCCTGGGAGATAATACCATTCCTGTGCTGAAAAAAAATCTTGGCAAATCAACAATCATCAAAGCAATTTACTCTTAAAATGAAATTCACCTTTGCCCTAAGCACTTCTTTTCATATTTGAGACTTAGTACAGATTGATTAAAGGCAACAGCAAAGGATTTCTGAAATGTCAGGACCTTTCTGCTGTTCACCCAACTGCACTTGTCTCATTTTATCGCTCAGCAAAGATGTGGAGGACATGTCCTTGCGTTTAGGAGCTCTGCACTCATCGCCCCTGCATCCTTCCTTATCTTGCCAGTTCAGCCACGCTTTGTGGCAACCACAGCTTTATTCCAGCTTGTCCAGTAACAGGGAGCTTTACCATCAACACCCAGCTCCTCCCTGACTTGAGCAAAAGTGAACAGACCCTAGGGAAGGAGGGGGTACGTCGCTCCCTGTCAGGATTGTACTGCTCCCCAAATTGCTGTGTGCACCCTGCATGCCCCAGGCACTTCTCATCTCTGTCTCACTTGGGACCTCCAGCACTCCTGCCTGGGGGTTTTCCTCCCTATGCTCCCTGCTTGCTTACGCCCACCCAAGCTCCAGACTCTGCCTGCTATATGGGCAGCAATTAAGAACTGTCAGCTTTCTGTATTCACCTCCATGGGGTGCTGCCTTCCAGGTGATGCTTCTACTCTGCTCCTGCCACACCTCTGCTGAGATAACATCTCTTGACTCCCGCAGGTTCCAGTCCCAACCATAGTGAAGTTACAGCGTTGGCGTTAAATAGATCAACACCATGCAGAAATGCCCTGTGCCTTGGGGAAAGCAGCTGTCAGGGAGCTGTCTCCTCTTGTACTACTGCTTCCCGAACTGAGTCCAGCAGAGAACCATGAAGGTGATTAAGGGACTGGAGCACCTGTTGTGTGAGGAAAGGCTAAGAGCTGGGACTGTCTAGTTGAAAGCTAAGAAGGCTCAGGGAAGAACTTCACAATGTGTGTAAATAACCTGATGGAAAGGAATGAAGAGGAGGAACCCAGGCTCTTCTCAGTGCTGCCTTCCAACAGGACAAGAGGCAATGGGGACAAGTTAGAAAAAACTCACTGGCAATTAAAGGCTACTGTCCCACGAGGCCAGTGATTTTGGAGAGGATTGGATGTAATGTTTAGAGGTTTCAGTCAACAACAGCACTGCATTCCACTTAGCCAATGATCTGTCCTTGCTGGAGCCCTCAGATCTTCCCAGAGAATTATTGTCTGGGAAGTTCATTAATGTCCAATTTGCTCCCTCCTCCTCCTCATTAATAACTATGTCAAATAAGAATACTCTTATTAATCCTGTCTGTGGGGAATTTGTCTTTTAATGAGAGCAAAGCAGACTCAACCATAAATGTGGTGCCCCCTAGGTTTTTCCACATCACTCCCAACCCTCGCTCTGTTACTACTGCTTCATGGGTTTGTTGCCATTAGAGGCTTATACATCAAATTCATCTGGGTGACCCCAAACTGAGACAGCTGCGTGGCTTCTTTTTCAGCCTTTCTGAAATAATACTTCTAGATGTATTCTGCCCTTTTCTGTCTGTATGTAATGATGACCCAGAGCATTCAAAGTACTAGATATATGTAAATGCAAAGGGATAACTCTAAGCTATGTTCCTCTCTGGGAAACAAACAAACAAAAACTAAAAGAAAAAAAAAAGTGAAATCAGATATCTCAGAGTTTTAAAGCTAAAAACCTAATTTTAGTTCAGTGATGTTGTGTTTCCAAATTTGCTATATTCATTTGTAGTAGATTCTGATAATGGCCAGTAATTTTTCTTTGGAAACACAAACAAAAAAGATTTTTAAAAAAGACCTTAAAAGAACTTTTGATGTTCCCACCTTCTGGCTGGGAAACCATTCAAAGGTTTCCACACAAATTGTTGATTGAGCAGTTGGCACAGTTGAGATCTAAAGAAGTTCTGTTCCTGACGGAGGAAGTTTCAGGTCATCCATGAGTGGATATTGTGAGTTAGATATGAAACTCTGTAACCAGGCTGCTGTAGATGACAGAAAATAAGTGGGTTCACGTGAAGGATCAACAAAGTACTAACAAGTACAAAATTCCTCTGAGGTTTGTCTAAAAAAGGAAACACTTCTGACTCTGAAAAGTCTCCAGGAGACAAATTGTTCAAAGCTGATATCTGAAGGAAACATTTACCCTCTCTTGTGATACTCCTGTGTAGGCATTAGCTTTTGGCCACAGCAAGAGATGGTATTTGGGCCAGAAAGGACATTTGCAGTCCTGTTGCCACTTTTGTGATCTTGCACTTAATTGGGTTCCCATCTCCTTGTGGCCTCCACCCCCTACCTCACAGGAGGTTTCCACAACATCAGCTGAGCTGAATGCTGAACACTGAATGTCAAAAGACTGAGGTCTGACTGCAGCAGTGAGAATGGCAGCTGTGGGAAGAGTGGTAGAAATCTCTTCCACAAGAATATAAAAGGGTTGTGGTTCATAAAACCCATTACTAATAAACAAGCCCAGGGCTAAGAAGGGGTCCCTCCTTTAGGATGAAATTAAAACAGAGGTTCTCTTGATCCCTTAACTTCATCTGGTCTACATCACGATGACTGGAGTAGTCAGAGGGTTGACAGTGTCTGACAGAATGCTTGCCTTTGCTGGCCCCCCATTATGGAAAACGAAGATTTTTTCCAACCAGACTAATCAGCTGCTCGTTGCAGCTGGCTTCCCCCATATTACTATGCAAAGCTAGCATATGGCTCATTACAATACACCCTGACTAAGTGTGTAGCCAAACAATCCACCAAGGCATTTTTGCTTCTCTGATGTGTTGTTTGCACTTTTTGCAAACAAAGCAACAAACAATTCCTTTGGAGGCACTTTTCAATTTTAGATGAGGCTTGGGGATATGAATTTCTGTCTGAACTGTGAATGATATTAAAAGCTGATTCTCTATCCCTTCCTAGATGGAAAGTTGTCTATTGCAAAACAGATCTAGTTCAGGTTCCTGAGAAATCTGAGCCTGCTCACATATCATATATCTCTGGCAGTGGATAGTTGCTCTCAGGATATCTCCCTGGTCACACCCCAAAGTGCACATCAGTGACCAACACCGTCTTGGCCAGCATCCTCAGGAACTCTCAATCCTGCTCAGTTTCCCATCACTTAGACATTGCCCATAGTGTCCATCCTGGGATGGGAGCTCTGCTTTCATCACAAACACTGATAGGGGTTTCAGGATAAGCAAAGGAGTTTATGAAGCACACCTCTGTGCTTAAACTTACTAAAATCTCAGACATTAAAAAAAAAACCAAAAAAAACCCAGGGTAGTCTTAAGAAGCAGGATTGGCCTCTGTGGCCTCCCAGCAGTGACTGGGACAGAGTTGAACAAAAAGGTGTTTATGTTGAATATAAAGGTGAATGCTTGTACCTCTAAATTGCTCTCTTGAACAGTTGAGCCACACTGCCTTTGAGAGAACCCATGTGTTCTCTGTAGGCTCTTTTCTTTCCAAGCAGTCATCATTTGGCTGCAGTACTGCTCATAATCTTGACATTTGTACCATTCATTCTCTGCCATATCACCAGCATGCAAAAGACTTGTTTGGACCATGCCTCTCTCTGGAGACTGATGAAGATCCCACAGAAGTAAGCAGAAGCACTTACAGGTGGTTTGTCTGGTAGAGGCAACAGCACTCTGGATTTGGAGGCAGAGAGGGCATTCAGCAAGTGATAGCCTTTTCACAATTCCCTCAAAATGCAAAAAGTAAGGATAACCCCATGGATTTCAGCCGCTATTTCTATTCCAGGTGTGCTATGTATTGCAGTACTGGTATTCTGCTCAGTATGTTTGACCCCCCATTAAATTTCTTAATCACCCCTGCTGCAGGTTATCACAGGAGTAACTTATCTTTCAACAGCAACTCCAAACTGAAAAAATAAGGCCTTTGTTCCTGTCCTGCTTGTACTAGTTTGAAATCAAACCAGTGAGAGATCGCAAGTCAGAATTATAATTTAATAGGAAAAGAGAAAAAAAAGAAATTAGGATATATAAATAAATGCAATAGCACAAAAAAACTGACAAAGTCAGAATACAACCTGACACTCCACAGTCCAAGCAAAGCAGCTCTGCTGAAGATGGCGATCCCGTAGAGAAAAAAGGTTTGAAGAGTCAACAGACTCTTTTCCTCTGTAGTCCAGCAGGAAAAAAAGTGCTTTCTGGGGTTCAGAGTCCCAGCTTTTATACATGATGAAACAGGTGGTCCCTCCCTCTGGGTGGAGCATCTCACAATGGGATGGTGAGTCATGTGCTAAGGCCCTGATGGGTCTATTCACAGCAGATAGCCCAGGGGAGTGTTATCTCTGAGTCATGGGGCGGGGCATTGACGACCCATTAACAGAGATAGCACAGAGGCAGGGAACATTTGGTTATATGTTGGTTACATCCTGCCTTGCAATGTGTTTACAAAGATGGTATAGAATATATCTAGAAACTAGGACACTGCTCTTACAAAAGAAGTGTGATAATTTAGGAACACCCCTAAAAAAGGAAGGTGTACAGACTTCCACATACCAGGCAAGTGTTGCTGAGTATAAGGTAGAAGCTCACAGGCAAAATGATCAGAAGTTTGAAGACTTGGGAGCACTGTAGCAGCACCATGGGAAGTCTGATGAGGACCTGCTTGTTGGGCCTGATGGGCAGGCACAGACTGTGCTATATGGACTGCCAGGCTCTGTCTGGCACTAGCTCAGGGCTATCCAAAGTATGATCTAAGGACGATGTAGATGTACCTTAGGCTTCTGCATGAAACAGAGGAAGCATCCTTGGGTGATGGGATTCTGTATATTTAGCTCTAGACATGGGAGGTGGGGGATACTCATTATGTGAATAAACAGAATTCCACATAAAGGTTTTTTATAGGTAGTAGTAGGGCATTTCCCCAGCAAACAGATTTGCACCTTGGGAGAGTTCCAAAGACACAATGGTCTTGTGGACTTTGTTTCTCCAAAGAACTGTAGTTCTCAAAGTGATCTTGTACAGCATCTACAAAAGAAGTTTGTAAGAGAAGACCCTCACTCAATAATACCAGGAAGGGACAGTAACACAATCTGGGTTTTGCAGCAAAGAACACTTTTGAAACTTATGCAGCTAGGCAGTGGAAAAAGATAATCCCAGGTGCTTCCTTTGCTACCAAAGGAAAAAGGTTTCAAGTCGTCCTTGTGTTCCAACATCACAGTCCATTTATGGGTAAAAAAAAGACATACAGGACACAGTTTCCTAGCATCATAAAATTGTTAAGGTTGGAAAAGACCTCTAAGATCATTGAGTCCAACCATTAGCCCAGCACCCCTATCTTCACCACAAGGCCATGTCCCCAGGTGCCACTTCTAGAAGGTTTTGAACACTTCCAGGTCCCTGCGCAGCCAGTTGTAATGCCTGACCACCCTTTCGGTGAAGAAATTTTTCCTAATATCGAATCTAAACCTACCCTGGTGCCACGTTTCTCATGTTTTCGCTCGGCACCCTCAGCAATTGGCACTTAGGGAAAAAGAGCAGGGGGGGAAGTAGGCAAAAAAGAAAAAAAAAAGGAAAAAGTCGGAGGCTCCCTCCCGGCCCCCAACTCTGGCCCGATGCGGGCAAAACAAATAGGAGGGCGGAACCCTTCCACCCAACAGAAGGCAGAAGCCGAGGAAGATGCCTAAATCTCTTTTCAGGACGGGACAAAACTCATCAATAAATGAACAGCTGGCGGAGGTTCCCTGCGCGCCGGGAACAAAGAGCGGCTGCGGCACCGGCGGGGGCCCGCAGGGGGCGGCCGAGCGCTGCCGCGCCGGGCGAAGGCGCGGAGGAGCCGCGCTGCGCTGCGCGGGGCTCTGCATCGCTGCTAATTAGTTCCGTGCAAGCCGCTTATGCAGGGCGGCACTGGAACATCAGCCCTCTTGGCGTGTCTCCTGAAGCATAGGGCATGACAGCAACTTGTGCATCTTGCTGCTTAAATGTGCTATTTAAATAAGGCACGGCTGAAATCTGGGGTTGGATGCTGAAGCCTGGATTAATCTTTGACAGAATATGAAAGCAGTCTCGTCGGATGTTTCTGGCAAAAGATATGCAAATTTGCCATTCAGACTTGTAAAGATCTAGTTCTTAATTGCTATGACTATTAGTCACTGTGCCCATCACTACATCACACTATACCAGCATGGAGCTGTGATATACAACAAAAGCCAAAGAACATTTTTCTACCAGAGGCGAGAGTAGCAGCTGCTCTACAAAGGGTTGACTTCCTCAACATGGCAATGAAAAGTACCAGTCTTACCAGTATATTGTCTCTTGGCCATGATGGTCACATTTTCCAGACTGCTGGGGTGTTTTAAATTGCCATAACAGGTACAGAGTAGCTGCAAAATTTGTTTATGTTGGCAAAACCTAGGAGAAGGGCAGAATGAGACCCTTCCCAAGTCTAAATCACATAGCTGAATTCCTGGAGGTAAATGCATGTGGCAGTTTAATACTTTTTTAAGTCTCTGGGCTACTGCACAGAAGCAAATTTGTCTTGCGTTAGTGTAGGCTGAATGGGAGAAGTCCTTTTAGAAGACCGAAATGGTAGAATCCAACTCTTATGCAGCAAACTCAAAGACTTTTTAGAAAATCTGGATGATGCTAAAATCTTAGAATCATCCTTGTCCTCCAAATAGAGAAGGATTTCTCCACATTAAAAATACATGATCTTCTGAATCAATGTCTTCTAGAGGAATTCAAAATACATTCAGCAAGAGACAACCACATTTCCGGTCTTTCTGGATTTGTATGGTAAAGGAAAGGGAGATCTTATTTCCACTAGTATTTCTATCCTGGGAAATTGTGGGTGATTCCCTGAACAAGCTTGGTGACCCTGCTGCATTCATTCCAGGACAGTTTCTGTACTCTGTAGGTCTGTTGGAAATGTGGATGCCTCTCCAAAACGTCATGTTGCTGTTCTGGGTGGATTTCAGTAAAAGTTGTTACACAGCTCTGGGGGTGGGTTTGGATGTCTTCCTCAATCCAAAGTCAAAGGCTATGAATACCTGCACTTCAGTTCCTAAAAGTGTCTTATAGCCACAGGGAAAGCCCACCTACATATGCTGGCCAGGGTGGGCTGTCTGACTTTGAAATGAGCTCATTATAAGACCTGACTAGTCCCATTGACCCTTGCCAACATAGAAGTAGCTGCAGTGTGTCTCAACAAAGATCAGTCCTGTCTCTACCACTGACAAGTTGCAGATATCAAGGGAAGACTACAGGGAAGGTGGAAAGTATACCCCAAGACTTTCCAGGCCTCGTTCGCAGTCTTTTTGCAATGTGTGGCTGGTTCAGCCACAGTTGATGCCTTCATGCCTAGTAGGTCTGGATAGGTTCTCTTCCATTGTCCAGTCCCCTTTGAAAGTCCTGCCCACTCTTTTGTTCACTTTGTCTTGTAGCAAGTCTTTCCACCATGTAACTGCATGTTCTTTGAAAGAGGACCTCCTGTTGTTATCCTGACACCTGCCACCTGCCAATGCCTTGTTCTTCATTTGGTAAAATTGGAGGAGATTTTGTATCTTCCATGCTACTTGTAGTTCTGTAAACTTTCACAGAATCATANGCGCAGCCAGTTGTAATGCCTGACCACCCTTTCGGTGAAGAAATTTTTCCTAATATCGAATCTAAACCTACCCTGGTGCCACGTTTCTCATGTTGTCGCTCGGCACCCGCAGCAATTGGCACTTAGGGAAAAAGAGCAGGGGGGGAAGTAGGCAAAAAAGAAAAAAAAAAGGAAAAAGTCGGAGGCTCCCTCCCGGCCCCCAACTCTGGCCCGATGCGGGCGAAACAAACAGGAGGGCGGAACCCTTCCACCCAACAGAAGGCAGAAGCCGAGGAAGATGCCTAAATCTCTTTTCAGGACGGGACAAAACTCATCAATAAATGAACAGCTGGCGGAGGTTCCCTGCGCGCCGGGAACAAAGAGCGGCTGCGGCACCGGCGGGGGCCCGCAGGGGGCGGCCGAGCGCTGCCGCGCCGGGCGAAGGCGCGGAGGAGCCGCGCTGCGCTGCGCGGGGCTCTGCATCGCTGCTAATTAGTTCCGTGCAAGCCGCTTATGCAGGGCGGCACTGGAACATCAGCCCTCTTGGCGTGTCTCCTGAAGCATAGGGCATGACAGCAACTTGTGCATCTTGCTGCTTAAATGTGCTATTTAAATAAGGCACGGCTGAAATCTGGGGTTGGATGCTGAAGCCTGGATTAATCTTTGACAGAATATGAAAGCAGTCTCGTCGGATGTTTCTGGCAAAAGATATGCAAATTTGCCATTCAGACTTGTAAAGATCTAGTTCTTAATTGCTATGACTATTAGTCACTGTGCCCATCACTACATCACACTATACCAGCATGGAGCTGTGATATACAACAAAAGCCAAAGAACATTTTTCTACCAGAGGCGAGAGTAGCAGCTGCTCTACAAAGGGTTGACTTCCTCAACATGGCAATGAAAAGTACCAGTCTTACCAGTATATTGTCTCTTGGCCATGATGGTCACATTTTCCAGACTGCTGGGGTGTTTTAAATTGCCATAACAGGTACAGAGTAGCTGCAAAATTTGTTTATGTTGGCAAAACCTAGGAGAAGGGCAGAATGAGACCCTTCCCAAGTCTAAATCACATAGCTGAATTCCTGGAGGTAAATGCATGTGGCAGTTTAATACTTTTTTAAGTCTCTGGGCTACTGCACAGAAGCAAATTTGTCTTGCGTTAGTGTAGGCTGAATGGGAGAAGTCCTTTTAGAAGACCGAAATGGTAGAATCCAACTCTTATGCAGCAAACTCAAAGACTTTTTAGAAAATCTGGATGATGCTAAAATCTTAGAATCATCCTTGTCCTCCAAATAGAGAAGGATTTCTCCACATTAAAAATACATGATCTTCTGAATCAATGTCTTCTAGAGGAATTCAAAATACATTCAGCAAGAGACAACCACATTTCCGGTCTTTCTGGATTTGTATGGTAAAGGAAAGGGAGATCTTATTTCCACTAGTATTTCTATCCTGGGAAATTGTGGGTGATTCCCTGAACAAGCTTGGTGACCCTGCTGCATTCATTCCAGGACAGTTTCTGTACTCTGTAGGTCTGTTGGAAATGTGGATGCCTCTCCAAAACGTCATGTTGCTGTTCTGGGTGGATTTCAGTAAAAGTTGTTACACAGCTCTGGGGGTGGGTTTGGATGTCTTCCTCAATCCAAAGTCAAAGGCTATGAATACCTGCACTTCAGTTCCTAAAAGTGTCTTATAGCCACAGGGAAAGCCCACCTACATATGCTGGCCAGGGTGGGCTGTCTGACTTTGAAATGAGCTCATTATAAGACCTGACTAGTCCCATTGACCCTTGCCAACATAGAAGTAGCTGCAGTGTGTCTCAACAAAGATCAGTCCTGTCTCTACCACTGACAAGTTGCAGATATCAAGGGAAGACTACAGGGAAGGTGGAAAGTATACCCCAAGACTTTCCAGGCCTCGTTCGCAGTCTTTTTGCAATGTGTGGCTGGTTCAGCCACAGCTGATGCCTTCATGCCTAGTAGGTCTGGATAGATTCTCTTCCATTGTCCAGTCCCCTTTGAAAGTCCTGCCCACTCTTTTGTTCACTTTGTCTTGTAGCAAGTTTTTCCACCATGTAACTGCATGTTCTTTGAAAGAGGACCTCCTGTTGTTATCCTGACACCTGCCACCTGCCAATGCCTTGTTCTTCATTTGGTAAAATTGGAGGAGATTTTGTATCTTCCATGCTACTTGTAGTTCTGTAAACTTTCACAGAATCATAGAATGGTTTGGGTTGAAAAGGACCTTAGAGATCACCTAGTTCCAAACCCCTGCACCGTGGTCTTCCACTAGACCAGGGTGCTCAGAGCTTCACCCAACCCGACCTTGAAAACTTCCAGGGATGTGGCACCCACAACTTCTCTGGGCAAGCTGTTCCTGTGCCTCACCACCCTGAGAGTAAAGAATTTCTTCCTAATATCCAATCTAAATCTCTCTTCTTTCAGTCTAAAGCCATTCTCCCTTGTCTTTTCACTACACGCCCTTGTGAAAAGTCCCTCTCCAGCTCTCTTTTAGGCCCCCTTCATCAGGTACTGGAAGGTGCTCTAAGGTCTCTTCAAAGCATTTTCTTCTCCAGGCTGAACAGCCCCAGCTCTCTGAGATTGTCTACTTTGTTACATCTGCTATTCTTTTGGGCCAGTGCACAGAGGAAGAATTACCTGGGAAAGCTCCTCAGCTGGTAATGCAGGGAGAAAGTGCATAAAAGATTCTCAGATGTTTGATTTTCTGTAACCACTCCCAAAGCACTTCTTTCAGTCCGGAGCTGGCCATTTGGAGCAATCTGATTTACGACTGTTGATATAAATGAAGTTAAAGCTGGAGAGCACTTTTGCTACCAAAGGTGGTGGTGGTGCTGAATTCAAGCTATGCAGAATCTTCCTATCTACAGACTTCTCAGAGAAGGTTGCAGACAATGTTCCTGCTCGATTTCCTCCTTCTGTGGGAGCTCTGGACTGTGAGAACAATCCATCCAGCTGAGTTTGGTCTCCCAGTCTAATTCTTTCTGGTAGTAACAAGCAGGCAGAGAGGGTAGAATATGCATTTATTCTCCCCAAAATCTGGTTATCCACAAGCTGTACTTGTCAGCTGGCCTCAGATCCTGCAATTCTTGATGGGATTACTCTGCTGATCCACCCCCAGACTGATCTCCAGGAGACCTGTGTGGAGCCAAGGAAAGAAGTTTCCTGAACAGGGGACAGTTCACACAAGCAACTATATTAGATTCTGGTGACAAACAACATCAGTAGGAACTGACATCCACTCCAAGCCCCAGTAGGGAGCAGCAATAGAGAACTTCCCTTTTTCAGCTTTCACTACTGACATTCAGGGCCGGAGGCCTCCTCTTGGAGACAGGGTTCATTCTCCATCACTTAGCTCTTCATTGGCTCAAACTACCAAGGAGGACATCTGGTAGTAAAGGGAGGTGGTGCTTTTTCTGAGGTGGAAATACAGTGTCTTTATTAGCTGCTGCATTTAGACTTCTAGCTAATTTCATCTAGGCCACTGAACAGTTGGAGAATGACAGCAACTCCACTGAGTTTTGAGGGTACAAGTGTACCTAAAGGCTTCAGCTGTATTAACATGTTTGGCTCCTGTGTGACAGACCTGCCGTGGAATATGAATTCAGGGATGGCATTCTAAGAGGAGCTGGCATTTTTGATCGGTTCGTTGGTCATGACACCTGAGGCAGGAGTTTGCATAAGTCTCAAACCCTATTTCCAACGCCTTTAATGATTGCAGTCACTGAAGTGCATTGTGTCGAGGGGGCAAAGGCTCTGTTTGGAGGGATAAAGGAAGCACAAGTGTGAACAGCTGCGTTACTCTTCAGTGAGGCTGAGATATCCTTCTAACCCCAGGGTGGGCAAGAGAAAGGGCTCCAAGCTTCTCAGCAGGATAAACTTCCTCACTGCCTCCCAGTTTATTTTTCAAATCCTCCAAATGTGTGCGTATGGGGAACTGAATCCCACCCTAAATTACCAGATGTCCTATGGGCTAGAGTGGAGCAAGAATTCAAAAGTCAGTTTTAGGAGTCTTAGGGAAACGGATGCCATGAGCAAAGCTGATTTTTGTAAGCTCTGTGAGATGCACAGGGAGTCAGCAGCAGTGCTGGAAGATGTTATGAGCTCTTTTCCCAGATACAAGTGTGAAGTGGACTGCCACTATCCCAGGTCTTTTTGCAAAGACTGGGCTGGCAACCTTCCTGCAAGGAGGTGACCAAAGGTAGAAAACTCACAGTAAGGGAAGACACATTAGGACAACAGATATCTAGGAGGATAAAATAAAATCCCTACAGGGATTTTGATTTTAAATAATTTGTGAGATGCGCAGGGAGCCAGGTGGGTTTTAAACAAAGATTGTAGGGACAAGCTCATTTCTCAATCAAAGAGTATCCTGATCCTGTTGATGCTTCAGATGTGTGCCACGTTTTTTATACCAAGTGGAAAAACAAACCCAACTTCTTGGACTTGACTTGCTTTGCTTCCTGTGAAATGTGTTTCTAAGGATCAGTTTGTGGAGCTGAAAGAGAAGCATGGGACATGAATGGAACATAGTGCAGTGAAGCTAACACACTGTAACATTTCCAGTACTCTGAATCGAGTATCTCTGCATGGCACAGTGTGGACCTGGCAGTTCATTCAAAGCCAGCTTACAGCTCTTAGACTTGATATGCACTTGCATACCAGACTCAGCCATTCTGGCCTTGCTAAACAGGACTTTGTTGTTTCTTGACTGAACATTTTTTTCTCAGTCAAAAACTTCATGTCAGTTCAGCCCTGTTCCATTCAAGTTACAGTGTTGGGAGAGGGAAAGCTACCAATGTTTGCTTTCTCTACGAAGAACAATAATGTTGGAAGCACTAATGAAGAGAAGCAAGGGTGTTTTCATAGAAAACATGTTGCCTACGTTCCATCTGAGAATGCGAAAAAACTGTGGTTGCCAGCTCTAAACTTGACAGGTTGCTGCCAAAACAGAAGCATTGCCAATAAAAGCAAGGAGAGATTTGCTAAGAATACAGGCAGAGCTGCTTTTGCTCTTTGTGAGCGGAGAACAGTTGGGAAGTGATTAGTCCACAGTGCCACTTGAAACAACTTTATCATATGTGCCATATGGACTTCAATGCAAATTTCTCTATAGTTTAATACTTGCTAATAAAGAAATCAACAGAAAGAAGTTACGTGGGAAAAGTTACATCTATGTCTAAATAGACTGAAAGAGAAAAAGTGAAAATGGAAATTGAGAGGGGTTTTTTTGGCAGAGATGCACTGCAAACCTACAAGCAAATAGTCAAGAGGTGAGAACCACAGATCTGCCCATGGGGAGGACAGGAAAACTAGCAATCAGCCAGCATGGATGAGACACCTTCCAGGAAAGGGAATGCAACACTTGAGGCAGAATGCAACACCCTTTTCTTCAAAACGTGCTGTAACTTTAGTCACCTGACCAGAGTCCTATGTCCTTCTCTGTCATTTTCTGGCCCATCATGACCACTTAAATTATATTACCAGTTACATTATATATGATCAGTTAAGTTATATTTCTAATACCAAAATGAGAAACCACACTCCATAATTCGGACAAGGATCTATACTTTTAGCTATTTGAAAGTCAATAAAGACTTGCCAATTGAGTTAATTGAGAGCTGTGATCAGAGGCAGGTCAATCATCTACAGAAACTAAAACACTTGAGGAAGTCTGTTCTTAGATTTTAGGTCTGGGGATTTGGTTTTTCTCTAAACCAGGAAAATCTGGGGCCAGATCTAGATAATCTAAGATATTTTCACCCCACGTGTCAGAATGCACCTTGTGCCAATCCATCCATCCATCCATCCCTCCATCCATGCACCCACCCATCATTCATTCCTCTAAGCAAGACTATTTTAAATACACTCATAAATTGCTGATTTCTTTAGAGTTCCAGTTGGGATCGTTTATGTTCCATTTCCAGTTATCTGTAAACAAAACATAACAACTACAAAGACACCAAAGGCGGAGAAAAGCAGAAATGGAAGAGAGGATAGTCAAGAGAGTTTTTTAGATTCAATTAAAAGAAGTTTTCCCTTAATTCATGCTATACCAAAACCATATGAAACTTCGGGATTTTTTGAGATTGAAGTTTCTTGAAGCAATTTGAATTTGCATTTTTAAGTTTATCCCATTTCACATCAACTGAACATCCTCACACCATGCTCAGTACTTCTAAGATCTATACATTTACCTAGTGTCAGTCTCAGATTATCCAAGCAGCACCAGACAAGCCATTTCACCTCTGTGCCTCCATTCCTCCCCAAACCCTCCAAGAGGAACCAGAGTAATCCATTGGCCTATATGCTAGGATTTTCCAGAACCTGAATATTTCCTTATTTTGTTACTGATCCAAAAGCTACTTAAGATCAATGCAAAGATTTCAACTGATTTCCCTGAGCTTTACCTTAGTTTATAAATATACTCACTCTGAAGCCTTTGGACAAATAGCACTGTAAAAATGCACTGTTGGTACTACTGCATCTTACACTGTCTTCTGTCCCTTTAGCTGGCGATAGTCCCACAGAAGACAGACTGAGTGAAAGCCAAGTGTCAATCTCCAGATTTTACCCATTGTCTTCTAAAACAATTGAGTTGTAATGCAAATTGTTCTGCTTTGTTAGGAATGAAGTGCAGCAACTCAGCAGAAGTGTTTATTCTCAGGGATATTTCTTGATAGACAAGCTGCATTGCACCCAGGCGGGGATATTTAGCTTTTTGTTACATCCTAGGCGGTGCAAGCTGAAAGGGAGCTTCCCTAGTGAGCAGAAGTATCCATATTTCCTAAGCAGGGAAGGCAATGACAGTTTAAAGCCAAACTCCTGTCACACAACAGGAAACTTCCTGTTAGCCTCAGAAGTGGCCAGATTTATCTAATGAATCGGCTGCACAGGCAGGGAACTGACCCAAAGGCTCATATGAGCAAGAATAGCTCTGCAGATTGGCCCCATGACTTTACTCCTTCTTTTAGTGTTGTCTAAACTCCTTGCATTCATCTAGCCACGCTGATGAATGGTTGTCGGCTTTCACCATTCATCAGTGCTGAGGCTGGGAAACAGCATGGAGGTGCTTCTGGCCTTTTTGGTCCTATTTGGTTTAACACTGATCTGCTGAGGTCCCTGTTTAGTGCTTAAGGCCCTGACAGGAATCTCTCTGTGGTGAAGATCCAGCACTAGTTAATACTGGAAAGGAATTTCGCCAGACAGAGAAATCCTGCAATGCTTCCTCGGTGTCTTCCAGGCTATAAGGGTTTACCTCTTAACAAGATCACCAAGATGAACAGATGTGCCCTGACCTGAAAATTCTCAGCGTTTTGATCAGTGTATTAACACACAACACTTGAATTGTCAAAATCATTTACACCTCCAAACACATTCCTTTTGCCAGGCAGTTTGAAGAAGTGTGTTGAATGTTTAAACAAAGGCACCGACCTGTATGCGAGACTCAGCAAGCTCTTTGGATCGCTCACTCTGTAATATTGCTTGTCAAAGCAAGACAGAGGTAGGAGTTCCCAAGTCTGAATTGCCACTCTGGAGTCACACAATACACAACAGATATTTCTTTCTGGCCTAGAAGGGGTGTCACATGCAGTCACTCTGTAAGCTCATGCAAGTGTACCGTGTCAGGTGGATAAGCAGGGAAGGTCAATCATGCCACTCCTCAAGGTGTTTCCCAGGGCTGGGCAAGAGGGGCAGCATTTATGGTCAGATAAAGGTCAGAAATCAATAGGGTTTAGGGCACATTTCTGTGATCTGTTAATAAGCAAGATCATCTTCAGATCCTTTTATAATAGTGTGTTGCATCATTCTTCCTTGAGGGTTGAAGGACAGACGTTGATGATTTCAGTTTCTCAAGCCTGGGATATTTTGCAGAAGCTGCCAATGTCTTATTTCTGTCTATCAAGAGATCTACCAAAGCCATCGGTTCATCTTGGAGAGGATCCAGGGAATAAGAAAGAAATGGGTAACAATAACTCATTATTAAATCTGGGTTGTTGACTCCTTCCACCAGTGAATAGTTTAGATATCAGGGATCAAAGGCATTGCTTCCAGCAGGAGACATTTGCACACACATCTGTTTGGCACTAATAAAATAGCTGCTAGACAAAATGGAGACTCCAGCCTTTGAAACCTATCCATCTGTTGTTTGGGGCTGAGGGCTCACAGTTCCTTGGGCAGCATTTGGAGCGATTTTGAGGATCCAGCAAAAGACATCTTTTCTGATGTAGCAGTCTGTGTCAAAGTGGGAAGGAAATATTGGAGGAATTGCTAAATCAGTTTGCACATGTATTTTAATGCTATTTGTAAAAAGACATCTTCATCCTTAAGGAGACTTCCTCTCTATTACAGCTAGAACCTTTCTGGTTCTTACCCAGTGAGCATGTGGCAATATAGAAGAGGATGACTGCTTGCAATCCTGTGAGATCTACAGCAAGAATGAGAATACATGGAAGGAAAGCAATTTGTAGAAATGGTGGAGGGGTAGTGTGCTTCAAGTCTCAAAATCATGTGTCCTAGCCTTTGATTTTTTTATCAACATTGGTTATGGGGCACATGGACACAGAAGCCAAAGCTATCCCTTTCACATCTCATCGTAGTAAAAGGTTAAGTAGTGAGTGAGATACACTTGAGAGTAAACACACCCATACCCCCATGATATAGGGAAGCCTGCAATATATTTGGTGAGTACAGTAACCACAGTGCAATAAAAACTGAGAGAGATGCTTTTAGGGAAGTTACACTGTATTGGTGCTTATACAAACATACAGTGCAGAATAAACACAGGAAGAGGAAGAAACATCAACAACAACAAAACTCTCAGTGAGCCTCACTAAAGATCCTGCAAGTGATCCTACCTGGGAACTGAGAGAAGTCCACCTTGCCCAAAGACACAAATCCAGAGAAAACTCAGGGAAAGAGTAGCATGGGCTGCTGAACTGAACAAAAAGCAATGGCTGATGTAGAAGAACACGTGTATTTGCCAGTGCTAACAGTTTTAAAGCTCCCTTTTATGAAGCAGGAAAGCCAAATAATAAATCATAATCCAGGACACATCCCACAGAAACAATTCAAGAGATAAGGTGGATAACACACAGAACATCAGCAGGTGTGGAAGGTGATGGAGAAACAGCACCATTTCACTTCCCAGTGGGATCTCTTCTGCAGAAGGAAGGCACAGCTGTGTAATGGATGGTAAGATACATGACACAGACTTCCAGTGCAAAGGATTTCTGTAGTGTGACAACAGAGCCAGGGAGATTCCCATATGTGAGGCACATCTCTGAAGGCTGCCATTCAGCTGCCATTGTAGTAACTCTGCTTTGAGATCAGTGACCAATGTGATTTCTGCTGGACTGCTGACCCAGCTGCCATGCAATACTAAGAAAAATGATAAGCAGGAAAATGAGCTGGGACAAATCATCTGTGCGCTGATTATGCATTGGCCAGTGGAAGGTAAATGCAATTCATAGTAGCAAATGCATTATTCTGTACATGAAACAGCAACCTATTATGTGCCTGAAACGGCTAAACACATACTGATCTAAGGAAAGATTCAAAGAAAGCAACAAACATGCTTTAGAAGAGGCAAGAGCAGACCCACAACAGCAGGCAGAATTTCAGTATTGATGTGTGCAGTGTATTAAAGCAAGGTTACCTGAGTGCCAACATGTCCCTGAAAGTTATAGACTTTTATGATGACTTAATTGTCTCTCTAGATCTACCACAATAACGTTGGGCCATTTCTCCGGATAAGCTGGCTCCTTCCAGCTTATCCATTCTCCTGGAAAGCTGGCTGCTTTTTATTGCTGTGGAGTTGACCAAACAGGGCATGCCTGACTGCACCAACACAATACCTGTCCAGGAGCAGCATGATAAGGGCTGTTCTGCTAAGGGGGCAGGCAGGAAGCTGGGCGTGACCTCAACATAAGCAGATCACCTTCACCCACATGGTCTCACCGTTCTGGAACAGGACAGAGCAATGACAGTCCACTGACTGTCCTAAGGAAGATGAAGTGAGGTCAGAGAGCTCAATCAGAAGCTGTAGGAGATGGGGTCAGAGCTAGGACAAAGCTGGTTACAAGTCTGGAAAACCAGCCAGTAAGGCAGGATAAGGCAGAGGTACAGGTCAGTCTAGATCTGGGCATCTGTGCCCTGAGCTTACCTTGGGCCTGTGGTAGACAGCTTAACAAAGGTGTGATGCTAGTACTCAGTTTATTGTATGGGATCCTGGTGGAATGCCAGAACATCCTTGTCATGTATGAGGATGAAGAGGTTATTGTAGATCTTATCCAGCTCTGTACCAGCATACTTCAAGAAGGTGAAAGCCCTTCAAGACTAAGATAAAGTTAGACAGTAACCCCTTTGTGCCATCTGTGAGACAAACGAAGCTGAGAGTTTTGCTAGCCTTGGCTATAAAGCCAGAAAACCATGAAGAACATATATAGATGTTTTATGACAACATGAAGAGAAAAAGACAGTGGCAAGAAGATCCCTGGCTGTGTAAAAAAATGAAGTATGCGGTCCGTTACAATTCATGATGATACACAGCATTAAAATGTTAATTTCTGCAAATGGCTGGACTCTTAGAAACTGAGATACATTAAGGATGTGATGGAAATCAAGGACCTTAAGAGAAGATGCAAGAATCAGGCTTCACACTGTGTTTCAAGTGCAAATCTGGGTATATAATTAAATCAAAGATACTTCATGCCATCAGTACAGACCTAAGTCTGCCTTCACTGGGGGCAATGGGAGACACACAGTTTCCAGCCTGAGGCTGCCACCATGATTCACATGTACCATCACAATGTTGGGGAGATAAGACCTCTGTTTGGTACTCACAGTGCCATACACCACAAGGATCCCTGGTAATTGTGATCAGAGAAATCACAGGCTGATGATGGACATGGAGCAGGGGGAAAGGATTGCACCACTTTGCAAAAACTTTCAGTTTTTGCTCATTTCCCAAAACAGAACACACCATCAAAGGCAATGCAAGAAAACCAGCACACCAAAAGAAACAAGAGCCATGTCCAGAAATGGGTCCACTTGTAAGTAGCCTCTGCCATCAACTTACTTGATGGCGAGTTGGGAAGAAAAAGCTGTGGGAACAGCAAGAAGGATCAGCTAAATGGATGCAGCAAGAGGAAGGAAAACATCCATCTGAGAACAGGAGCAGTGCAAACAATGAGTAGGAGAGGGATCCAAAGTCTGGCAGACTTGAAAGGCAGCAATAAAAGTTCTTTCTAGATGGGGCTGTGTGTTGATAAGTACAGGGTTTGGCAAGGCAGCAAACATTCAAACAAAACAGATCGACAAAAGCAGCTAAAAAGCAAGAAACGGCAAATTGTGTGGGCCATGGAGCTGTGAGTGCAGGCTTGGAGGAGACTGGGCTTTGGAGAATACACTAGGAAGTCTGTCCAGCCACATGCAGACACCATGACTGCTGTAGCTGCAATGCCTATAAAGCAGCTGTTGTTGGTGAAGCACAGGTTCAGTCTTAGAAACATTGCACTTTTCTTTGCTGTGGGTCCTACTAAGCAGTGCATGAAGCCATATCTAAAGCTACACTCCAAGCTGAGCACTGCCAGTGGCCCCAGAGACATTTAAGGCTCTTCTCCTGCCTTATACTCCATCAGCTCCAGAACAGTGCATGTTTTTAGAAGAACCCCAGGTCCAAACCATACCAGGATCCCTGATTTTCCAATTGTTTTGGTGTTTAGCCTGCTGAGGGTGAGCAAAATGTGTGAGAAGACACACTGGAACATATGACATGAAGTCTGTCTCCAATTCTTTCAAAACAAATAGCATGCAAAAAAGGAGCAGGTTTTAACCAGCCTTGGTTTGCAGCCAACATGGGCACATGGTTAGCTTTAGCAGGACTGGACAGCATATGGCACAGCGACCTGGCTTGTTGTGAATAATGGAGTATAATAAAACCTGTCAAACTGCTATTGGCAGCTAGGGTGAGGAAAAGTCTCAGTGCACAGACAGTTTGAGAAAACCTACTTGTCACTGCCATGCAAAATATTTTATGGCAGTAAATATACATCATAAAGTGCCTCTCGGCCCTGGGTGTTTTATCCTCAGTCCCTGAATTTCTACAGGAGTCCAGCACAACTGTGGGGATAGCAAAGTGGGGAATGCTAACAGCTGGGAGGAACAAAAAACAGGTGCATGAGAAGGTGAAGAAGATAAAGAGCCAAGGTGCAGAAGCAAGAACAGCAGGAGGAGTTAGAAGGGGTAGTAGGAAGACAGAGTGTCATGGCCACCAGCAGGTGTGTTGGCTGAGAAACACGATGGGGCTGCCTGTTGGCCTGGATGGCAGAGGAGGAAATGGTGTGTACTCAAGGCAGGCAAAGGGAGGAGGAGGCAGGATCCTGTTGGAGAAGGCAGCACTGTCTGGTGCTGGGATGGAGGAGGATTTTGTGGCTGATGGGAGGGCTGCATTTTGTGTGCTAAGGCTTGAAGGCAAGGAATCAACAGGGGAATTTCTTTGTTGTTCTATCCACACAGCCAGCAGGGAAATGTGGGATGGGGAAATGCAGCTCTTCACCTATAAAAGTTCAGCCAGTGCCTGGCCCCCACAGCATCTCTGCAGAGCACGTGGGGCCATGACCTAAGCTTGCAAGGGCAAAGCCAGCTGACATGCAAGGACTCCAAGTCCCAGTTCCATCCCTGGCCTTGGAAGACTGAACAGAATTCTGCCAGAGCAACACAGGTCAGAATTAACCTCAAATTTTTGTGTCTTGAGTCATCAGCCTGAGCTTAATTTTAGGCTGCATCTCTGGAGAAAAGTGAGTATCATAAAGCTTAAGGGCAGCTCAGCCTGGGCTTCTTTGTGCCCTGCAGTGCTGTTTCTCCCTCTGGCCTTGGATTTGTCTGGTTTCTGGAATTGTCCTGCTCTGCGAGAGCATAATAGGGAAGTAGAAGCACTGCTTAGTCATTACATCCTGCCATTTGAAGCATCAGTCTTAGTTTTGTTTTGTTTTCTTTTTTTTTTTTTAAAGAAAACACTGAAAGTACTTCCCTTTAGACTTAAATGCCTTAAAATATTGCTACTATTGCTTGGGGTGCCTTGTTTGTAGTGGACTGCCTTAGCTGCACTAAATGCGCTTACATGGGAGCAATAGCAACAATCTGGAATTCAGAAAGTCTACAAACAGGCAGGCCTGTTTTAATTAGTCGAGTACAGAGACTAATTAATATGCAAATGAGGAGCTTACCAATATTAATCATCTGTTTTACTAGGCTGCTTTATTAAAGAGTTTCTGACGAATTTGCAGGTGAAGTTTCCATGACATTAAAAATCAGCTAAACACCTACCTGAGAAATAGTCTCCCACAATAAAAAGGAAAGAAAGAAGGGGAGAGTGATGCTTTGGTTTTTTGGAAGGAAAACATCAATGACTGAAACTAATTTTGTCTTTGGCAAGTGTCACATAGGCTGACTGAGTCAACTGCTTCCAAACCCTAATTGAAAGCATTTCAGCAAGCAAGACACCAAAAGGCACTTGGACAATAGCAGCACACACATGTCCATGTGTGCATATTTCCTTCTGAGAATTGACTAAAAATATTGCATGATTGACTAAAAAATTGCACAAGGGACTAAAAAATTATCGTCTACCTTTGACATCTCTCAATAGCTGTCAGCACTGTGGAGCATAACCCCCAAGTAAGATCACACTGGGTTGTACCTTCTGTGTATTTTCCTATCTCCATTCCTGTTACCAATGCCTTAGAACATGGTAACTGAAATTCTGCCCCTGAGCTACAGCACTCTTTCCTCTGTTAGTTTTACGTTTTGCACTTCACTGAGCTTCTGGGTGGGTTTGTTGGAGCTTCTTGTCAAATTTGCTCCCTGGTTTTCATATTTTAGTTCAATGCAATTGCATATGGGTTCCCCTCACAGCCGCAGAGTATGCAGAAATCAAATAAAGAATGTTTTCATCTCTAACAAATCTGTCAAAGCATTTCTGTACCTCCTAGTTTTCTTTTCATATACCTTTACCCCTGTGTTTCCTCTATTGAAAGCAGAACCTAAATTCTTGGTGTGATGTGCCCCTTTAAATGGCTGAAAATGTGAAGATGAGATTTGCAAATCTCTTCTGGAGTCACAGGTGAGACCAAAAATCCGCCAGCAAAAGACTTCAAAAAAATTAAAGACAGCCTTAAAAATGAATCCAAATCCACTGGCTGATCTTCAGGGCCAGTGAATGGAGCTTGGTGGGCGGTTTGGATTAAAGAGGTTCCTGAGGTTGCAGAGCTGGAAAATGGAAATAGCTCAGCAGCACCTGCCATTACTCCTGAGATAGCCTTCTCCTTCCCAGCTGAAAACGTGGAAGATACACATTTCATTTATTCAGAAACAAGACTTGGGCTGAGGCTGCCCTTGCACTCTGTTCACCTGCACTGAAGTCACAGCCAGGGGTATGTCTCCTTCCTGAACTGGGGATACTGAGATGAGAAGAATAGCTGAGCCCCATCCTAACTCCCAGCACCTCCTGAAAATTCCTGCTGCTGCTAACTGGTAACCAGTTTTCCTGTAGCTGTCTGTAACACGGAAAATTGCTTTAATTTCAGTTTTTGCATTTAACGTGGGAGCATTGCTCATTCTTCATCCTAGCACCAACTCTTTTTATCACTCCTTCCATGATGCTTTTAGCACATGATCTCAGGAGCTCTTGATGCAGTGCAGTAGGTGCCAGCACAGCACTGCAAATGGAGGTTCCACGGAGTTTTTGGTAGGACCTTGCGGAGGACAGGACAGGGCAAAGGAGAAAGTATGGGCTATGAGAGGGATTTTTTTGTGTCTGGGTGTAAAGAAGAGAAGCAAAGATGGGGAAGTGAGGAGTGCGAGATCTCATGTTAGTGTGGGAGGGTCTACAGGCTTTAAATCCACCTCAGAATTAGGATTTAATACCAACTATCCCACCATTGTTTGTGCTTGAGCTCCAATAGTACTGATTGTCCTAATGATCCCAAATCTGGCTTTCATGGAAAGAACTGTGCACACCATGGAAAGAGGTATGCTCTTTAAACAAGGACACTTCCCTGGATGGTTCAGGTCCTTTAAAGGGGTATTAGCCAGGTGCATAACCCCATCCTGGACCCCATTCCCATGCTCCCACACACCTCCCACATGCATGAAGGTCTGAGCTTCATTCCTTCAGGTGTTTGTGGCATACCCCCTCTTATCTTCCTGCATGTGCTCCCTAATTCTTCCTGCCTTCTGCCCTCCAGAGCTGGAAACACCAATCCTGACACTCACAAGTCCTGAGTCTCAGCTGGGGATGGAGCAAACATAGAGACACAGGGCTGGCAACCTCCGTTCAGGGTCCTCTTCTCCATGCATGGTGCCTCTGCAGGCATCTCAGCCTCAGTACTGAGGTGACAGAAGTATTTCCTTCTACAGAAGTGCTGAATGGCTTGGACTCACCTTTCCTAGAGAAATCCACCTTTAAGTGGTCATGAGAAACTGGCAGATTGCAGCCTCCAAAACAAAGATTTTAGAAAGTTATGAGTGACTGAAGATTAGTGAACAGAACAAACTGTTTAGCTGACTATAGCTGTAGCTGTCACTAGCACAACACCCACATCAGCAGGTGGAAAGGAGGTGAGTGCAGGAGTTGGAGAGGTGTGATAAACACAGCTAAGTAGTTGAAAATGCAAGAACTATCATTTTGCTGGCACAAGCAATTTAAAGTTCCTCAGAATTCAGGATCTGTGAAACTAGCTCTTTCCATGTTTAAGGCTAATAGTACTATTCTCATGGAGGGAAAAAGACCCCATTGATTGGAGAGAATTCTAACAGGAAATATTTTTTCTCAGTAGTAGCAAGGCAAATAAGAACAGAGTGTCAGAGTTTGGTAATGGAAGGATTAAATCATGTAGAAACTGACTGAGAAAAAAGCAGAAAGCATTACTTTTTTTCCCCCTTTTCCATGGAAAAGTAAACAGAATTGAATAAGATTAAAAACCCAGGCAGGAAGTTTCAGGCCATTTTATACAAGAAACTTCCATTGTGGCATTGGCCAAACTTCTGAGGTCATTTTGTTTTGGGGAATTTTTAGGAAAATTTACAGTTTTTAATATGGCATCATTATTTTTACAGCATATTAAAAGTTTCAGAGAAAAATGAGCAGTCTTCCTGTTATTTGAAGGGAGCATAAGTAGAAGAGAAAAGACAGAAAGAAAAGAACAAATTTGGATAAACTGAAGCAGCGGAGTGTCTCATATCTGATGCAGAATCCCATAGAAAAGACCACTGAAATGGTCTTTCCAAGCCCTGATGCCCTATCTCTGTATCGTCCCTTCAAAGTAGTGTAAACCTCAGTGATTATTAATATATGTTTTGGTTGTTTATATGAACCTTGAGGGGGAAAGGAAGCTTCTGCCATTTTAATTCCTTTGTTAATGTCTTTATGAATGCAATTAGCACTTCATTCACGCTTCTTTGTTTCTGGATCCCATTACGATGTTGCTTATGCCAATTTCTCTCTCCCAGGAGAGGTGAGGCATCATGCCGCACTCCACTCAGCTGCGTGGCTGAGCACTGACAAACTCAATTTGCTGGAGGAGAGTATGAGATGACACGGCGCAGTCGCTGCTGCTGTGATATGGACAAATGGCCTCTTTTGTTCCAAGCAAGACATCACCTGTCCTGAGGAAATGCATCTGTGCATAGGTAAGTGAAAGAAAAACACGGTTGATTTACCTGACAAGAAATTAACCTACTGCAGCTGGTTGTAAAATGGAAGTATCTAATCATTTAGTCCCTTTTTAAAAATTGCACCAAGCCCATTCAAGTACCCATTCAGTTGTTTTTAATTTCTAAACACGATGCTAAAGTCATCCCTTTTATAACATCATCAGCCTCTACAGTCGTAAACCAGGGATGGATTTGACCCCTCTGTTTTTTTCCTGACTGCTCCAAATGGCTTTGATGTGAGCTCAATGCCCCAAGCTGCAGGGCAGCTGAGGCTGCACAGCTGGACTAGTAGAATCATAGAATCATATGAAGCAGTCATGAGTTAGAGGGATCCCTGAGTCTAACTTAAGAAAGCTGGACCTTTACATTACCAGAAGCTTGGCTTCACTTCTGGCTGATCCTGTCCTCGATGTTCTTCAGGTGAGGTTAAGAGGAAGCCCAATGATGTGAGTGGGCTTATAGTGGTGTAAAGTTGAAGCCAGAAGGGACTGAAGCCTGTCATTCTGTGAGGGCAGCTCTCCAGTGCTACATGGGCATTTACAGATGCAGGGACTGTGAGCATCATGGGCTTGGACAGCACCTCTGGGCAGTGAGGAGCCTGTGTGTTTCTAAATATCCCACCAGGTACTAATTCACACCTATATACTCTTGGAAATGCTGTTCAGGACTTCTCTGAGGTGAGGAGCCAGCCCTGATTCAGGAGTGTGTTAACTAAGCACAGCCAAGGAAATCCAGAGAGATTTGAGCCTGTGGGAGCCCAGCAATGCTCCCAGCTGCAGGCTGATGAAATTTTTTCCACCTCCATCAGGGAGAGGATTGAGCTAGGTGCAGTTTGCCCACAGGATTGATTCTTTAAAATGACTACAATATCCCATGAAGAGTGAAGAGTGTCTCCCCCCAGACAGGGATGAAGGCAGTGAAGACATAAGCTGTTCCTCCTACCCAAAATTTCTGGTGACGCAGACAGGGAAATGCTGGTTTACAGTGTTGAAGGCTCTTTCTCCCTCTTTTTATGTTGATCCCATGCACTCTTTACCATACCCAGTGCAACCTGGCACACAAAGCACATCAGCAGACACTGAAGTCCAGACACTCCCTGTGGGCTCCAGGTCCCCTTTTACACCACCCTCAAATCCCCAAGCAACCTACTGTCAGGTAAAGGGGATTGTTGTTTCCATCACAAGACAGAAGGGAGGGAAAAACTGTGGGCTGAAAGCCCAAGGAAAAGAGACAGGAATTCTTTATTGCTTATTAAATGTGCAATTCAAAACCTGGTGAATAGGGAGATGAAAAGCTCGTGCTGAGAAATGGAGAGAGAAATTGCATTTTGGCCTTGGGGAAACCTGTGCCTATAATATTAAAGATGTGCAAATAAATAAATAAAGGCAATAGCTCGATTTACGTGTCTAATATCCTTGCATGCCGTGATCAATGTCGATATTTTACTTTTTTATGAGGTTCTTCAAAAATCTATGGCGCTTTCCTTTATTAATTGTTATCCTCATTGCAAAGGTCTTTCACATGTCTCCAGCAACTAGGTCTTAGCTGTCAACTCCATTAAATTCTATTATAATGTGGCATGATTGAATGCTCCAGTGGGATTGGCCAGCCAGTGTGTATTAATATATTATGGAGCATGCAGAGGCAGGCACCAGCACCTTGCTGCATTCACAAAGATGCTGTTGTGTTTACACTTCTCCCCTCTCTGTGCACATCTTCTGTTTCAGTGGAAACTGGCTTTACCATAAATTATCCCTTGCAAAAAGAACAATGTAAGCTGTGAGGGAGCTTTCCCTGGGATGTGGAAGCCAGCGGTCTTCCCTCAAGTGAGCAGATTCTCATTCTCTGCCTAGGATGTATTTGTATGACTTTAATTAGTTTGTGTTTGTACAGTATGAAAATCTAGGAGGCCCATGTTATTTAACATTAGGGAATACTGAAGAGTAGAGGGTTTCCCACCCTGCTGGTTATAAGCAGGGATGTTATGCTGGTGAGAGGGAGCAGAATCAGGATTCAAATAGGCGTGATCATGGATTTTGTTTTTAAACAAAGGAGTTTGGCAGATCACACATAAGCACAGTTTAAGACCTGTGCCTTTTGGGGGTGGTGCATGCACACTGGATAGGATGTCAACTGCAATGACACCCCTTAGACAACTTAATACCACCCTCAGTGCCTATCTGTAGCCTGAACTGAGCGACCCAACTTGGGCACCTTGTCCTTCTACCAGGAAGGCAAAAAAGCAAAGCAAGACCACAGGCTCCAACTAAAAGTCAGTTTAATTCAGAACTGGGGAAGACAAAAGTATAAGCATATCAAGCTCTCAAATCTTTGTTTGTCCAGAGGTGGTCTGATCTGATGCATTTCATAGTTTAGCAGCATTAAGTCAGCACTTCTGGATCTCTGGAGAACTCTGATGGGTCACCAGCCTCTCAGCCCATCACAGCCGAGCTCATTGCTGCTATTATCTCCCTTTGCCTGTGTTTACATTTGCCATTTCCAAAGCCCTGTGTGCTACCATGAGCAGGAACATGGCCAGGCAGCAGCTGCCCCAGCACTGCAGTGGGTGAGCTTTGATGAGCACTAATGCCTTGGCTGCAGCCAGACAACAGAAGATGTAACCTGATTGCCTTTTGGGGGCCGTGCTGAGGTCAAATCAAGCACAAATTTGTGTTGGACCAGACAGAATAGGGCTATCAGGCAACCAGACAGGATGTAGCTGGGTGGTGCACTATAGGCAAACTTTGTGAAATTCTTGGATTATTGAGGGGTGTCTGCCACAGTGGGATTGTTTGAAATGCAGCATCATCCTTCTTCTCCCCTGATTCATGCAGGTTCATATTCTGCACTGTGTGGTTTTAGTTCCCGTGCTCCTGACACACTAATTGCCATGGTCAGAGACGTTGCCATGCCCAACTCAATCTGCTTTTAAAGATAAGAAACTCACCTAATTCCATAATTCATCCTTAGGATCACATTCCACTTGCTTCCACACATAGAATCATATACAGATTGATTGATCTTTCACAACAAGAGCTGAAGATGGTCTAGTATTAGGGACTGAGGCCAGGAAGAAAAAGATACTGCTCATACTAATAAACTGTAATTCTTCTCCCAGAATACCTGGGAAATTGCCTTTAGTCAATTCAAGAGACTAGCCAATTTAGAAGAATAAAAATAATCATTACAGTTACAACAGTGACTGGGGGGATAAAAAAAAGAGTAAAAAATCAAACCTTTCAGAGAAAAAGAAGGGAAAAGGGAAGCTTCATCCAAAGATGTGGTTCACTTTTGTGCCTGTGCCATGCAGAAGGAAAAACAAGTCTGCTTTGTTCCTCCTTGAGCCAAGTCAAAGGGTGACGATGTAAAACAGAAGCGCAGGCTACATTTTCCTGGATCCGAGGAAGATGTAAATGCGTAAAATGTGATGGAAGAGCTTGGATTTTTATTCTTTTTTTTCTTTTTTTTTTCTTTCTTTTTTTTTTTTTTTTTTTTTTTTTTTTTTTTTTTTTCTGGATTGGTTTGAAAGCCCCCG